>VXAZ01005707.1:471154-649409 GCA_013399875.1 Gymnorhina tibicen | reverse complement strand
AGCCTGGGGCTCGGGGTGTCTGTTGTGCATTGAGCAGGAGCTCTCCTAGAAAAATCCAGTAGCTACCAGGAACGGTCAGAAAGAGAAAAAGAAAATATTTTAGTACTTTTGCAGGGCTCATTAATCACATAGTCTCCAAAATAGAGGACCAAATCGTGCCTATACCTTGAAGAGCAAAATCGTACGTTTTTAATTAAGGACTTTTATTCTGAGTTTTCTCCTTACCAAAATGAAAGAAAACCTAACTTAGACTTTGCAAGACTTACGAAGTAATGATAGCCCCATGGCATATTATGAATTGTCATCAGAAGTGTTCACACAGTTTTAGCACTGGATTAAAATTAATTTCTAAGAGGTTCATCAGTTTAACAAGTCAGATCAATTTAGTGGAACAACTGCTTTATGGTTTCCGGTATCCTTCTAGGAACTTTATACTTTCAGTAATTGCTGCATCATTTGCTAAATGGAAAGGACTCATTTTTAGATAGGTTCTTTTCCATTATCAAAATAGTCATTAACTTTAATTTTCATAGCAAGTGAATTCCAAAAGTTCTATTTCTGAGAAATGATTTTTTAAATCTTTTGATTATTTGTTACTGATATTCTTGGTGGCATCAGTCCAGGAGGAAATTTGATAATAAAATGATACCACTGACTGACATTATCAATCTAACTGAGTAAGATAGAATGTGGACTGAATTTTAAGTTCTATATACTTTTGTATCTAGAAAATAAAATAACCCGATAGACTAAAGTTAATCTAGAAGTAATTCTAGAGAATATTTTTTCAAATTTTGGATGTTAAATTATTCATCAACAAATGATTGCTTTCTCTGAAAGCATGAATTAAACTATTGTTTTGAACCACAGAACACTGTTACACTTTAATTTTATCAGATATACTATTTTAATTCTAATATGAGCTAAAAATTTACTATTCCTAAGAAACTAAGAGGAAATTGCATTTCATTTGGTTGAAAGTAAATCTAGTTAGTGTGTTCTCACTGGCAGTTGTTACTTGAGGCTACCTAAGGAATTATATGAGGAGAAGACAATGGCAATACAGCCACCACATAGTCTCCTATTCCCTGAAAAGCTACAGTTCAAGGATTATTCCTGAGACAGTTGAAAGTACTTCTGTCATTCTTAATGACTCTCAACTGGGTTTTTCCCTTTATGAAGTTGGTAAGTTGGTTTCAAACCTATACTGGCATTTAATGCTCAGAGCATTCTGAGCAAAAACTTCTACAGCTTAATTGCTCATTACATGAAGATCTAGTTCCTTGTATCGGCTATGTTCTCTCCTAGGTTTTTTTGATGAATCCTAGTCATGTCTCCTAAAGCAATGCACAATATTCACATACATTAAGACTTACCGAGTCAAATTTCTCTCTAATGCTTTGATGAAGGTGTATTATTTCTATTTCCTCAAGTAGGAAATAAATAGAGAAGTGTCTGCCTTATCTAACAGAGGAAAAATTTGTAAATATTAAACAAAAGGAAGATCAACATGTCTCTAGACTTTCAAGTTCCCAAACACTTTTACCAGAAATACCAAAAATTATATGGATACATCTGGAATGAAAATAAAAGTCACCACCATTTGTTTATAGCTCTGACAAAAACTTACACAGATTTCATTTCATAATACTAGACATGGCCCTGCTAGTTTATTCTATATGTGTCTGAGTCCATAGAGAGAGTCAAATCTCTGTTTTCTTAAAAGCTGTATACTAAATCACGGCTTTAAAAACAATTTTATATTGGAAAGATAATGTGCCACAAAAATTAGGAGGAAAAATGGTGACAAAACCCCACAGGAACTTGTGATGTATTTTTATTTTGCTGTAAAGAAGATAAACACTTTTAAAAGATAAATATTCAGGATAAAATTTCAAAATAAACGCCAGTGTAAAGCAGACTACCATGAATAGTTATAGGAAAGCACATTCAAGATGTTCTAAGGTTTTATTCTCCACATATGATCACAGTTTTCACAGCAATTACTTTTGAATAGTAATTCTGACATTCATTGACTAAGCATATGTAATTTCAATCTTCTTTTGAACATATTCCTCACGAACCACATCACATAAATTTGCTGAGTGGTTCTGCTGAAACTTGTCTTTAGTCATTTCTCCATCTAGAGCAATCTGAAGTAAATTTTCCCATTCCAACAATTCCTTCATGCACTGGCTCTGACCACTCTTTTTACAGTAACTCTCTGTCCTAAACACCAGGTGTGTCTAACTCAGTTCCTTCTGTAAAAAGGCAGCAATCAAAATCAGACACATCACAAAGTGAATTGCAGGACTTTGGACAAAAATTTTGTCTGGTGAGTAAGGAAGATATTTTAATATTTTTTTTTCCAACAGCCTTTTTTATGCTTTCCCCCACACCAGGGGGGAAATTAGAATTCTAGAATTCTAGAATTAGAATTCTAATTCTAGAGTAACTATTTAAAGTACATTCAGGATGATTTTGACCTAAATGTAACCATTTTGAATTTGGGGAAAAATGTTCAAATTGATCCTTCTAAACTTTCATCTCAACATGGTCTCCTACTGAACACCACACATCTTGATTAATTTTCCTTCCATAATCTGAATAATTTCATTCTCTCCTAGCACCAGTTTTGGTTTTAATTTCTGTGTTGAAAATATATTTTGAAAAAGCTCTAAGGGACTGTAAAGAATCAATAAATAACAGAGTTGAAAGCTCAGACCAAATTGAAAGAGAATCTAGATATTTAAAGAGGGAGATTATACCAGATGGAGAGGAGCCCAGGAAAACATTTCCTGGTAAGGGCCTCTTGGTGGGTATAGAAGAAGTTGTGCCTGAGAAGAGGTTGAGTGCTAGATTTTGATCCACTGTTCAGTTTCTCATTCCAGACCCATTTTTGTAGTGCTGCTTCTCTGCTTCATCATCATGACAAAGCACTGACCATCAACTTCAGTCACATTCATATGAAAATCTGAGAGAAATACAGAATTGCCAGAAATACGTTCACTACTTCTAGCTCCATCAGCTTGACTATTGTTCCAATTCTATTAAAAAGTGGTATTACAGAAAAAAAAAAAAACCTTAAAATCTTTCACAAAACAGTTAAACCCAAAATGTTTGAAAGCCAAAGTTTCCTATGCAACTACACATAGATGGATGTAGGTGGAAAATTGTTTCCACTTCTTCTTTCTAGATTTTCTAATCTATTTCAAAAACCATTTTAATGGAATCCCTCTTTCATTTTTTCCTCCATTTTTTATTTTTGCTTTCAGAAACTTGAAAATAAGTTAACACAGGTAAACAATAATCTTTCATTTTTCATGTCCCTGAACAGATTCTTTCAAACACATACTTTGTTATCTTTTACCTCGTTGTAAAAAAATACGTTTTTATTGTGTTTTACTTTTTTTCACTATAATTTCAAATTTTGCTGAAACAGATTGCACACAACTGGACTGAGCTCAACAGATGTTTAAATTGGACACATATGTCTAAAGTATTTAAGGTATTGCTCATTAAAGTTATACATATGCCTAAGAGATTTCATGGATCATGGTTTAATGATAGTTTCGCTCACTCTCAATGAAGTCACAAGGTCAACAGGCACTGCTAATATTCACTGCCCTGTTGCTTTTTTCATCTTTTCCCCTTTTTTTGGAATGAGCTGTCGTACAATGTCCCCTCACGCTCTCTAAGAGTTCAGATATAATTACATATGCATAGAAATTATTACAAATCCATGCTATCCTTCTGCCTCATTAGTCAGAAATCTGAGGGGGAAATGCCACTACTAATATGGCTTAAAACTCACTTGGCCTGATTTTTGTCAAGTTTTAATCCTATTACTTCAAGTGATTATTAATTAGCATTGCATGTAGCAATAACTCTTGCATAAATAATAAAATGCAGCTGTTTGTGACCCTCTGAAACACATCAACTCTCCTAAATTATGTTCTCAGTTATTATGTATGTTATTAACTTTGATTTTTCTTGTTAAATCACTCGTCACAATTTATTTTCTATTACCATCATGCTGCCAATCATCCCAAAATTAGGTTTTTTCCATAAAGAGCAGTTGTGACCATGTTTCCTTTCAATGTGGTTATAGTTTACATACTAATTGTCCCTCCAGGCTGTTACTCTAATCAATATCTAAGACTGTACATGAATATATGAAGAAAGCTTTGTCCCAACCAGCCTACATTATGAACAATCAAATAAAGGAAAATGTTATCATTAATAATTGTCTTTAGCATATTGGACTGCAGTTGAAGAATGCAAAGTGAATTAACCATAGACTAAGATTTCAGTCTTATTCAGGTCTCCAGCATCATTAAAATCTATAACAATAAATTCTCTCCCCTGTCCAAGTGGCATCCTAAGAAATTGTCCACCAATTCAGACTTATTTTCATCTCAAACCAATATTGGTTTCTGAGCCAACTCATAACCCACATTGACTATTTAACCAAAGAAAAACCATATCTCCTTGGGAACAACTTGAAGGAGAAAAATTCAGAGTACTTACCACATTTTTTTTTGGATACTTTTTTCTCATGAAAATTCAACAATTTTTTCTCAAATACTAAAATATTATTGTAGTTAGTCTTGACCTTGCAAGCATTTCCTTTACCTCCCTTTTCAGCCTCCCACCATTTCAGCTGTTGCACACTCTCCCCGTTTGCAAAATCAGATACAAGTACCATCAAATCTCTTTATGGGTGAAGTTGACAACCCTCTTCAAAACCGGTAATGAAGACTTCTGTTTTGTGTCATCACGTCACACAAAAGGTAGTAGTACAAATGCTGAAGAAATTCCCATGCCTCCATGACAACTTCCACTAAACCAGGTAGCTCAAGGGCCTGGTTCAACCTGGCCTTGAACGCTTCCAGGAGTGGGACATCCACAATTTCCCTGAGCAACCTGTTCCAATGCTTCACCCTAACAATGAAGAATTTCGTCCTAATATCTAAACAAAACCTGCCCTCTTTCAGTTTAAAGCCATTCCTGCTTGTCCTGTCACTACACGTCCTCATAAAAAGTCCCCCACCAACTTTCTTGTAGCCCCTTTAGGTACTGGAAGGTGCTGTGAGGTCGCCCCAGAGCGATCTCTTCGCCAAACTGGACAACCCCATCTCTCTCCACCTGTGTCCATAGCAGAGATGTGCCAGCCTTCTCTGCCTTCTTTGTGGCACTCCTCCCTGCTCACACCTGCAGGTCCACATCCTGCCTATGTTGGGGGGCCCCATAGGTGGACACAATACTCCAGGTAGAGTCTCATGAGAAGAGAGGGACAGAATCACCTCCCTTGGCCTTCTGGTTATACTTTTGGTTCTGTTTGTTCTGTTCTGTCTAAATAAATGCTTTAAATTTAAAACATTATTAAATTGTGTTATTACTATGGATTTTTAATGTGAATTGGATAACAGCATAAATATAAAATTATATAATCAAATATCTTCACATGAAAGTCATTTGAAGGGACTTTAAGTGTACTATCTTTCCATTTAGGGTCAAAATTTATTATGCCTATGTGATCTGTTCCCCAAGAGCCTCTGTGGGTGTAGGACGGAAAAAAGGATAGTCTTAACTTCAGTCTCAGAACCTGACTTACTGCATTCATACAAGACAGCTATTGCTGACTGCTATTAATTAGGTATCCTGGGTTTTGGAATGTTTTCAGTCTGAAAGTTTCTCTCCTAAGGATCGTTAATGTGGTCCCAATTATCCTGCTGTGGGGCAAGTGTGAGTAATGGAGTCACACAGGCTCCGCCTTCAGGATGTCTACAGAATTTAATGGACTGTGTGACTCAGGCAAAACCTTTTCACTCTGAGAGGGGCAGAGAGAAATGTTTAGGTGATTCATGTAAAAGCTTCAATCCTGTAATCTGTACACACAATTCAAAGGATTACAAAAACAAAAAATAAGAGTTTAATATCTATGCAAATGTGTGGGTACCAAATATATTATGTGATTTCTTTTCATGTAGAAAATCCTCCAAACTTGCCTAAATCATAGCCGATGTAGCGATGGCCACATTCTCAGTGTCTTCTGTTTCTTTAGAGGGTCAATCATTTCTTTCATTTTATCTTAAATCAAATAAATATATCTTTATCTTCCCCAAATCTACTATTTTATGCACTTAACAATGAAAGAAACAATAACTATTAATGAGCCACGGGGCCAGGTCGTTGTTCTGAATCTGCCTCTTTACAGCTCTGCACAGTTATTCTCACACTTACAATAGTCCTTTTCTAGCAGATGATGCTTGGGAGATTTTGAATAAGATCATGGTCAAATTGAGAAATGCTGATTTATCCTGTTCAAAATTATTTTGGTAAAAGCACAATGAGAGTCTTAGGACAAGAGTCAAACAAACAAACAAAAGTAATAAATGGCTTAATTTTTTTCTGAAGCTGTACTTCTGCAACTTCAAAACACAGTCTTTGAAACTTTTTCTCCTGCACCTGTCCCACTGTAATTCCAGTGCTAATAGTGAATGTAACAATCTGTTTCTTGTAAGTCATTCTGCTCCAAAGAATCTCATGTGATAAAGAAATGTTCAGAATAGTAGATATTGGTAAGAAAAGTTTTGTTAAACTGCTGACTTGAGATTTTAAGTAGCCTGGTACAAAAGTCAATATTCAGGGTAACATTTTGATTGTCTTAGATATTTTATGAGTCAAAAAGGAAATCACTGTAAAAGAAGTAACATAGTAAATTTAACATATTAGTCAGAAGATAGTAGTTGAAAAATTGATAATATTGCAAACAAGGAAAGATAATCGATTATAATAGATAACCTATTATGATAGATAATCTATTTTATTAGCCTTGTGCTTTGGTTGGGCAACGGCACTGGGGACAACAGAGATTTCAAAATCCCAGGGGCCGATTTATCTGAGCTCCTAATCTTTCCTTATCTGCTGCACAGCCTTACAATGCCATCTCTCCAGCTGCCATAACCGAAGTTTTGAAAAGCATCAATGGAATTCTCAGACAAACTGGCCTAGGAAGATAATCTATTGATAGATTCAGACTGAGATATGGATTTTTTTCATCATTGGCAAGTCAAGAGAGAAGCCACTTCTTAGTTGTATATGTAAGTACATGGAACTGTAAAGCTGTAAAAAAAAAAAAAAAAAAGGAAAGCACTGTTCTGGTATTGCAGAGAGTTTAATTCATTTGGCAGATTTTAATTTCACTCATAGCTTTTCCAAAATATATGAGAGTCTGATTCATTAAAAAAATAAATTATTTAAATTTGTCTGATATCACAGTAATATGCCATTGTTACAAAAAAACCTAATGAACCAAGAAATCATTTTATGGCATTTAAACACAGCAAATAGATATTTAAGTACCAGCTAAGGAACAAAACTTTGACTGCTGAGGGAATGAACCTGGACTTGTCCAACAGCTCTGACATATGCTGAAGCATCCAGAGAAAATGCTGACAATACTGATCCAAGTGTACAGGTATGTTGTTATAAGTCTAGAATATAGCAAACAGTTTCGTAACCAAGAGAGAAAGAAAATATAACTACAGAATGGTCAGTTTTGGCTAATGGTTCTATTATCATTTTCCTAGAAAACTACGGACACAATTCCTTTAAAAAAGGCCTCCAGTGCTTAAAGCACTTTTATACTTCTTAAAATACACATCTCGCTGTACTCTGATGATGAGGGTAATGAATAGTCTCAAACCACGTCAAAACAACTGCACGTTAAGTCTTCACATAGAGAGAGACAAGGAGGGGTGAATCAATTTTTAATTTTCTAAGTGATGGAATCAAATTTGTGAAAGAATGTAAAGCAAGAATAATTTCTTTATATCTGTACAGTCTTCAGAACTGTGCTGCAGAAAAGTTAAGGAATTTTTCCTTCTGTATTCATTATAAATCACAAAATTCCAGTCAGAAATATGCTCAGTTCTAGTGGCAGTTACCTTCTTTTCACCTTTCCTCCCCTGGAGGATGTATCTAAGCCACTTTAAATCTTTTGTCAGCAAAAGCCGGAGAGGTCAAAAAACCTCTTAGGTTGTAGGAAAGGCATTCTTGGCAGTAGGGATCAGAAATATTGGGCATAAGAGTCACAGGATACAGGAAAAGAGGTGGGACATGAGAAGAAGATGGATGCAGAACTCTGTGACACATTTTAAGTTCTACATGTTTAAGTAAACTCATTGTCTAGTTACATTTCTGGGTTTTTTTCAAGTAGCTCACAGATATTTTTGTCTACTAAGAGAACCATCACAACATTTTATTGAACATATTTAGACTTAGACTGCTTGCACATACCCAAACCATACTCAAACCTATCCACATAATTTTTGCATCATTCATGCAAGAAATTCAAAACCAGTGTTGCAGAGTGATTTTTTTGCAAGAAAACCAAGAAAGATTATCCAATTTCTTTAATAGAAGAGTCCAACACAAGAAGGCATATGCATGTGGAATCCTAATAGATCCTAAGCTGACCTAGAAGGGAAATTAGGATTGAATTCAACAGAATAATTCATTCATTAAAATACCGACTCAGTTTAAATTCTGAATTCGATTTTGCAGTTGGGGTGGTTAATTCTTAGTAGACAAATATTGTTTATGGCCCTTTTTCCTTCCTAATGACACTGTATTTTTGTTTGTTACTAACATTAATGAAAGCAATAGGGCTCCAATATATTTTTATGTTAACTACATAAGAATGTCCTTGAGAAGGTATGTAAGCAAGATGATTTACTTGAGTACTTTGATGCTCAACCAAGAAAGTTTCTGGCCTGATGACAGTACCAAACAGAGGTGCGGGACTGAAGTCCTATTCTCTCTTTATCATTCCCTTGTCAGCAAGACAGGGGAGCTAATTCTCTCAGGCTCTGTGAGATTCTCAGAATGAAAACATCTCAGAACTAATAAGTGTCCTGAATTTAGTGTTTACATTAGCAGTGAGCAAGTTCTCTTTGGTGCTAAGCAATTATAAAGAAATCTGCAAACAGTTGAGTAGCCATGCAGTGTACATCACTTATTCAAAACAATATGTGAGGGTGAGGACCAGGCTTTTATACCTCTTTAGAAAAATTTGACAGCACTATATATATGTTACTAAAAGTTTAATAATTGCTTTATGAAATTTTATAGTTTTCACTCACTTGATAACAAAGCCAATTATGTCTATGGGATCTTCTTTTGAATATTTAGAGGAATGTCTGCCAAAGTTGTGAATTAGAGAAGCAGAATTTATTCAGAATTTTTTACTGAACACAACATTTACTTATACATCTGCGTGCATCTTGCTCTGTTTATGCTACTTAAAAGGTCTACGACTTTTAGCTTCATCCCTTGGCATTCATACGGCAAAGTGCAGCTTCTATTTGCACCTGAATAAATGGAAGACAGTGAGCTGATTATTTCTGACAGTCAGTAAAGAGAGAGGCAAACATACTGACAGAAATCGATGTGCAGCACTAAGACATGAAGAGGAGCAAAAGGTAACCTGCCTGAAATGGCCAGCCAAGGTACTTTTACCAAATGATGAGGAAAGGATAGTAACTTAAAATGTTATTATCAAATAACCACATGGTCAAATATGTCAAATAAATCAAAAGCTAGCAGCAAATAAAAAAAATTACCTTAGGAACCAGTATGCATGCAGCCTCCTCATTAAGTGACAGTGAAAGATGACACTTACTTAATACAGCATATTTGTTAGCATAGGAAGAATGGCAGTTTATTCTAATTATGTTTTTATAAAGTAACCTTATGTTTCTGCATGCATATTCCTGTTTACAGTACCTTGTTTCAAAAGACTGTCTCTATAAATGCAAAGTTTACTCTCATTCAAATAATATGCTTTGTGTTTATGAAAAATGCTGCTTCTCACTGCAGTATTACCAGCTATGGTAATTTTACTGAGAAAATGTAGCTAAAAAGCAGAATCTCTAGTTGAGCATAGAAAAAACAATGAAAAAATCCCAAGAAGTAAAACTCATGCTGTGTATGTTTCCATCTCTGATAGCTCATAATGCATTTTAACCACAGGAACCTTCCCATCATGTATTAATTATGGTCTACAAATAAAATCATTATCATTATGTAATGAAAAATGTGAGTAAATTACTTTTAATATCATGTGCAGTAGAAATTCAACAGAAGCCATACAATTTTTATATTGGAATTTCTCATTATCACATTTGCTCCTACCTGCTGTGGATGTTACTTGGCATTTCTTTTCCCTTCACAACAAACAAACAGAGATTTGCAGAGAAGTCTCTCAGAATAGTCATGCATGGTTCTTCGTATATTAAAGAATAGTACATCAGCTCTCCAAAAATGATCTCTTATTGCCTCTGCTCTCTGTTCTCTTGCAAGAGCCTAGGAATTTCTATTTGTGCTCAATTGCTCTACTTGAGTGGATAAAACAGCTTGGCAAGCAGGGCTCGGTTAAGCACTTCTAGAGCTTTTGCTAAATAAAACTCCCTTTCTTCTGGGAGCCTGCAAAAAGACCATTGAGAGCATTTCTTCCAGCCAATATAATCTAAGTACATATTGACATACCTATGGAAAATTTTGGAGAAACTCTTGCTTAGAAATTTGCCTTAGTTTTACACCTTTAAGAATCCCTTGAAGATTCCCTGAATGAAAAAGGTTCAATACATTTAACACGAGACTGAAAACTCAGCTTTGATATCGTCAAGTGTCTCCCAGCAAATGCAAGGAAAAGTGGGTTCCGGAGCAAATATCGATCAAATGTAATGATTAAATCCCATCTTCAGGAAATATACTGTAACTGCTTACTGCCACAAAAGAGACTATGTGGAGCTGGCAGCGCAAGAGCCATATGCAGGGATGCCATCTCTAGCAGTAAGGACACACTCAGAGGGGAGGCGAAGAGGCATTCCTGTTGTCCGTACACATCGGAAGCCTAGATTGGTTTATAATCAAATTTAGCGATTGGCGCATAAGCTAAACAAGACTCTTTACACAAGTATGTGGGGACATACGAAATAAGAAGGAAAGAATATGGGAAGGACTTGGTAGTGGATGGGACCAAATGATTCGGAGCATCCTGCATTCCTCTAAACTAGAAAAAAAGGAGGAATTTGCTGCAGTAAATGATCAGTATTTCTGTGTTGCAAATGGTTCATGTTAAGGTTGACCTTATATGTTACCTGAGGATGTAAGCTGATCATGAAACATCAGCTTAGACTGCATGCTTCTATACGAAGTAGATCTCCTCAATTACATACTTCACCTTCTTTACCTTGGCTAAAGGGAGGTCTTTTAATCCACATCCTGACATATTCATTTATATATGTGCACTCTACAATGTACCTAAGCATTTATTCATGAGAGAAACAAACATTCCTCAAGAATCAGAAGAGAGAAACCCAGGTTCTGGATGACCTGAGAAGAAAAATTTCAAATAAATACTATTGAACTAAAAAATCCTGGACAAAAAATGTTTATGACATCGTTCTTCTAAAGAACTCCTCTTCCATACACCTGTCTAGTTACCCATCCTAGAATTCCTTCATTGAAAAAGATTCAAGGAAATATTAACTAATAAAACAGTTTATTTCCTGAAAGTAGATTAAAGTGTTATTCCATTAATAAGACACAAGGCTGGACTCTCAGCCAAAAACTGAGTTCCTTTGCCATCAGTCATGTGATGATGTGAAAGACTCCTACCTGGCAGAAAAATTTGCTAAGTTGTTTTTTGGTTGGTTGTTTTTTGGAATACAGGAGGAATTTGCCATTAGCTTCTTTTGGGCCAGCACGCCCTTTAAAATACTGTAAAGATTTGTCATGCCTAAAGCCCTCAGTGACGTGACACAGCATTATCCTCAGTATCCACAGTATATCTCTCATCTCCACTGCCTCTGCATTCAGGCACTCTAGGACAGGAGGTACTTCAGAAAGTGTGGCAGTAAAAAAGGTACTGAAGATCTGACTCAAAGCACAGAAAACAAATGAGCCATGTGAAAAATTCCTCTTTGCCATAGCTTTTCAGAATAAAATTAAAGATGAAACACTTGCCTGGCTCTACTGCAGATAGTCTGATAAAATATTGTTTTAAGAGACACTAATCACATGACTATAGTCATTATAACATAAATCGATTCAGAAGAGATTTAATCAATTTAATAAATTAATTTAATGCTTCTGGCTGTAATTATTATTCTGCATTTATTATGTAGGATTTTTATTAGCTTAATGGTTTTATACATTTATCAGATATTCACTGAAGAAAGTTTCAGTTACTCATGAAGAATCTGAATAAATCAGCAATTACTTTTTTTTTTGAAATGGTTTTATGAAAATGATTTGCTATTTTGGCTCTTAGCAGTCATGACAAATTTCTTCAGCTTCATTGAGAAAATATTCTATCCAATATCATCTAAAGCCACAAAACAGATTCAATTGATTGAATTGCACTGTAAATCATGTTTAAATATCTTTATAATACAACAATTCCTCTAGTGCTCTGGTGTAATTCATAAGAATCACTTCCATTTTATATATCTTTTAAATAAACAAGTAATTTTAACAGTTTTAGAGTAAATGCTAATGCCTTTGATAAACCTTTTTATTTCCATTTTCTCACTATTCTAAAGCATGCTTACAACTCTTTTCTAGTCCTACATGCACATGGTGAAACCATGTAAATTCCATTATTATGGGCCTTTGGCATTTGAAGGTTTGCTTTGGCTTCTCTTCAAAATAATAACACATAAGCATACTCTGTTAAGGGCATTGATGCATTTTAAAAATTTGACTGAAAAATATACAGAAATGTATAGCAAAATGTTAATTTAAAACTGATGTTATTTATAGAAGTAGCAGCATTCACACTGTAAAAAGTTCACACAAATTTTGATGTGTTCCATTGAACTTAAGTGAGCTTGGTCAAACTGCATTGCATGTGGAGAGTCACTCAGTAAAATTATGCTCTTCAAACTTACTGCTGTACCCCAGACTCTACATGTCCAAAGAATACAGCTTGCAGGAGTTTGACAAAATGTTTTTTCTTCTATCTGTGGGCTTGCCTGATATTCTCCCAGGCATCCTTGTGAAATGCCTATGGAAACCAAATCAGAGCTGGGGAGTCTGCAAGCTTTCAAGCTGTGAGAGGAAGCACTGGCAAGTGACCTCTCTTTGGCTGTTTTGCATTCAAAAGCAACCTGTCTTTCTATGGATTAACCTTGCCAGTGCATTATTTACTGCTGTAGCATAGAAAGGTAAACAAGCTTTTGGAGTTAGTAGAGCTCCATTGCATTTTGCATTCACTACACACCCTGTTTTGACTCAAAGTTCTCTAAATTAACTGACAAAAAATGACTTGAAACCGGCTTTTGTAAAAAGGTGAGCGTTCTGAGGTATTTCTTTCTCTTGAGCATGGTTTGGGCTTAGTATTTACTTAGAGAATTATATGGTTCTTTCAGGATGATTTCTACTTAGACACAATTAAAGCATTAGTAAATTTTAAACACCAGTTTTAAGAATGTTTCTGACATAAAAATGGATTTGTTTGCATGCAAATGAACTCCACAGCAATCTCATCCTCTGCAGGTTGCTATTTCTGTAGCCAATATTAATTAATTAGAAATATTAAAGTTATGATTGACTCTTGGACTTGACTCAGAAATCATTAGAGAGCTTGTGGCTCTGGCACACAAACAATTTTGATTTTCAAAAGTTAGCATTATACCAACAATAAGTGCTTTAAAAAATCAAAATGGCTTGTAAGGGGAAAATGAATACTACTGTAAAACTTACAGACTATAGAACTATAGAATATTCTTCTAGATTGTTCCAGTTGGAGTTTAATTTTTGCCCATCTGTTTACATTTCCTTTATGCAAGAGTATATAGTTTTCATAAAGTCGTTTTCATCATTGTGTAGGTCTCCATCTCACTGGCAAGAGTAGTTTTTAATTCTTAGTTTTGTGGTTAAATGGTGAAAAATAACTCCACTCCAATGTAACCAACGCAAGAACTAGTGGAGACTGCTTCCAGAAATGCCGTAATTTGGGAAGTTTTTAAGTCTGGTTGAAGATTTCATACAGGGAAGTTTTCCCAAAAATGTTTCAGCGAGATTCTCGATAAACAAGACAAGGGTCACTGTGCATATTCTCATATATCCAATATTAACTTTCTCAAGCACGCAATGTGAGACACCTCAAAAGACATTTTTTTCCAGAAGAAGAAAAAACCTGATCCATCTTGGCATAAAACTACCTGATAAAATCATAGTATTGTAATTATAACCAAGGAAGAAAAAAATTAGGAATCTTCAAAAAGAAACAAAGGAACAGGGGAAAAGTTTGCTTGTTACAGTGACTGGCTAGCAAGTTTATTAAGAGAAGTAAATGCCAGAAAAAGTAAAGCAATCTGGTACAGAGTACTATCAATGTGTAACACAAACTAACAAAAATTAAAATCTCTAAGCTATTGTTTAGCTTTAATGTATCCAGGAAAACTGTGGGGGGAAAAGAAAAAGGACATTTTTTTTTCAAGTTTTATTCTTGAAAAACATTAAAGACAAAAAGAACTACTTAAAAGAATATTCTGAATTCTAAAAAGACATGTGATAGATGGTAATTTTTGAAAGCTCTGTATACTGCTGTTTTAAACCCTTGTCTTTTTTATTAGATTGAAATTACAGAAGTCTTAATTAAGATTTCTTATTTTTGCCTTGTCCAATCATACAATCATATGACAGTTTTTATGAAAAGTCAGAGCTTTCACTTAGAAGGAAAATACTCTTTATCATTCAAATCAATATAATTTTAGAAAACAGAAACACATTAAGAATTTTCTACCTCTTAGTCTTTTCAGAGTAAGACAGCCAATAGATAGAAAGCACCAAAGAATGAGTAATCAAATTTAAAATTCATAAATAAAATTATCTAATTCACATTTTCATGGACATATACATGGTGAAATTTATGATACATTATAATGGATCAACAATTATTTCTCATTTATTATCTCATTTCCAAAATGAGGAGGCCTGACAAAAGTTTTGTTGAAGTCCTGCGGAGTCACAGTTACTACTTAAATACATTATTAGAACCCCTCTATCAAAACAGCCAAACTCACAGTGCCTCAGTAGATTATCCTCCCCCTTGGGTTTGAACAAATGTCATTTCTACAATTTAACACATCATGGCAACATTTGCCGTTTGCATGTTAGCAAAAACCCTAAAGTATTAAAAGAAAATGAGTCATACCTTTGTCACGCTCAGCAATTACATGCTAGAATGAGACACTTTGTTACAGGGAATGTGATAGGCCTTAAAAAAAATCAGAATGTCAGAAAAGTGAAAGAAAACTATAAAGACCAAAAGACGACTTTGTACCAAAGCTGAGTTATCTAAAATACCAACCATACTGCAGAAGAATTTACAGTTGTCAGGAGCCAGGTTCCACCCCTACACCCTCCTTAGTGGTGTTAATTTAAGTTGGACTATATTTTTAAATAGGTAAATATAATTAAATAAGAATATTGAGCTTTCGTAGCTAGTAGAATTTGAATGTGCAGTATGTCTTCAGCTGAATTACCCATTTCAGCTGGCCTAGAAGGATAAATATTACACCATGCAGGAGATCTCTAACTGTTTTTTCATTCTGTATGATTTTTATTCCTAACATGTCCCTAAATATTTCCTCTATTTTACCTTTATCCACCATATAGTCACATAGCACTAATTTCTTTCTACAGTTTTATTATTGCACAATATTTCAGTTAAAAAGATTTGGCTTGTATCCTCTGGCAAGGAGAATTGCTGGTTTTATGAAATATTATCCATCAACTTAGATAAATTTGTTCATTTTGCAAAGTTCTCTTTGCAAAAGAGTTGAAACAGAGGCATTTATTCTCTGTCCTAAATAATTTTTCAGTACATTAATACATGGCTAGCTATTTTTGAGCAGTCTTATGGAAACTATTATTAATTGTGGGTTTGTTTACTTTATATATTCACTGATGCTTAGCCCCCAAAGTTGGTAAAAATCCCAGGAAACCAGGTAGTTATTCATTTTAGTAAATACATGTGCCCAAATTATAATTGTACACTAACTCAAAAAGCCAGACATTTCCAACAATAAAAAATTATATTCACTGTAAAAAGAAAAGGAAGTATTCAATTATGTGAGAGAGAAAGAGGGCTTGTGTCTGTTTTTCAGTGCCTGTGAGAGGACAAGAGCAACTTTGAATTGTCTTTGGTTTGGTTTGCTCTAGCTAATATGATTTATAATTTACTGCCAACTGTAATAAAAACATGAGCAGACTTTGGTTCTACATGTGATAAAACATGACTAGACCTCCTACTTCTACACATAATTAATGCACCCTCTTTTTGGACCTTATTTTTATGTGTAATCAATTAGCACAGTCTATGGCATGTGCAGTATTTGGAATGTTTTGGACCTAGAAATATTACTGGAGCAGTATCCCACAATGAGATCAAAATGATCACAAGCTCCCCATCCTCAAGAAGAATCTTTGAAAGCAGAATCTTACTCTGCATACATCCAGGTTTCGAATCCTAATCTAAGCACTTAGAGCTATATAATGGAATGACATAAAGGGTTATAATGTCTTTACAGAAATATAATATGAACTTCTGTGTCTAATAATGACCAAAGACTGCTTTTTCATGTGGAACCTGTGATATACCTGGACTTGTCCTGCTAATCAGTTTTGGTCTGATAGGCACTTACTGTTATCCTTCAAATTCAATAATAAGCTTAAGAGGGCTAGCAGGATTGAGAAATGACTGCTGCCATTCATCTTAGGTGCAGAGCCAGCTTTTAAATGAAAAAAATTACTATGTGAATCACCACTTTAAAGGGATCATTTTATGCTCAGCTTTTCTTACTCTAATCTTCCAGTCCTCAGCCGCCCTTCAAACAGTGTTTTGCACTCACAAACGTAACATCTGACAGACCTCAACGTATCTTCCCAACATGCATCCCTAAGAAAATTTTAAATATTGAAAAAATCATGACATATTAATTGTCTTGAGGAAGGCTTGAGGTAAAAAGCTGCATGGAGGGGTTTCTGTTATCTTTCTGCTAACATTTCTAAACTCCTGAAGATTTCTAGATAATCAACTCTTTAGAATTTTAGAGCTGATCAAAAGTGTTCTTTTATAACAGTAATCTGAAACTATAGCAGATTATTTCTTTGTAAACCAAGCCACAAAACTTATCTGTCTTGAGAAAATCTGAAGCAATATGTAAAAAAGGGGATAAAAAGTTTTTGTGATACAGATTTGAAAGCAGAAAACACCATAAAAAAATGAGCACATTTTAAACACGATTAATACATCCCCTATGAGGTCACAAAAACAAAGTGCAAACAAGTATGTGGAAGCAACTACTGTGCACTACCTCTTAAGGAACTCACCTCTGGATTGTCAGAATCACTCTCAAAACTCATGGATACCAGCTTCTCAGCATCCTTTTTACCAATCTGTTATCCATTAGAAATACGTGGTGTCATACCACCTTCCTTAAACCACTAGATCTCCATATCACTTGTGCATGATTGGTGCACAAACATAAAATACAGCAGGTACATCGGCAGAATGGTTCTGTTCCTTTCAGTCAAGAGGCTTAAGGGTGAAGTAGCTTATTGGTAATTTCATAAATTATATATAAATAAGACCAACATTTAATATAGCTATTTTCAGTCTCACATGGGTAAACGTGGCATGAAAATGAAATGAAAAGTAAATGTATTTACTTTTTCTGATGTCTTACTACATAATTTATTAGGCTGATACTGTTTATTATATTTTATACTACAGTATTTTTCTACATGAATTCTCTAATAATATCAACTGAGGAAAACTTCTTTTTAAATTAAAAATTTCAGAGTGAAACATTAATATTCAAATCAATTATGGTGCTATTGTGGGACTTCAGGGACAAAAAAAAACTTTTATGTTGAGCACAATGAAGGATTGATAGGCATTTGTGTTATCTCATTCATTAGTCATTCTGGACAGTTCAGACAAGTTGCTACCTACAACAATGGAGAACATTTTACTTTTTAAAGGTTAATTTAAATTCTATTTTATACTGAACTGAAGGAAACTATTTATTTATATATTTATTGATTGTGACGAAATAGATATTTGCGTTCTTTCTAAAGGAATAAGTAATATTCATATAGCTATAGCCAGGAGCCTCACATAAGATGTGATAGGCAGCATATTCCATGGGAGGATGACCACCTAGGTTAAGATGTACAATAGTCTAATAAATTTGTATTAAATTTCAGAAATTTATAAAGCAGATGCTAAAGAGGAGAATTCTTATGACTGGCTTTGCAAATCTTTTACTTTCAGCTCCTATCTCCATCACTTCTCTGCATAATTCCCTTCTGAAATTTAAACCCACTTCTTGTTTGTTTCTTCATTGATAGTGTCAGCCTATAAAGTCAAGCACAGGTAATATATCACTAAGCACAGGTACTATATCAATCTTACACATCATTTTGCAAGCCCTGAGCAGCCACATCCAAAAGTTCACACTTTCATAGTGGAGAGTAACATCACAAAATAATTAAGGTTTAACAATTATCAACTTGCTGACCAGCCTCTGATTCTTCAGTGGAGTCTATATTTTTTCTTCATAAAATAACAACAAAACCCAAACGGTCAGAAAACATTTATTCATTATGTTTTATTCTGTCTTCAACATTTTTCTACACTGCCCTGTTGAAAACAGATATAAATATAAAATATTTGTTCAATGAATGTATGTTAATCCAACCAAACATTTCAAGAAAAAAAACAAATTCTTATAAAGTTTAAGTATGAAAAATATATGTTTGTTCTGCATCAAAAAATCTTTTTTTAGGAGAAAAAACAATCTATGAAGGTTCTAAATATTCATGTTCATCTAAATTATTATAGCATGAATAGCACCTTAACTCTATTAATAGCTTCCTATTTGTAAGCCAACAGCCAGTTCTGTTCGCCAGAAGTGAGCAAAACATCAGATTTAGATGGATAGCAACATAAAGTTTGGGAGGGAATGAACAGGCTTGTAGAACACTGGCTGTATCTGACTCTTTCCCTTCCATATATCTTCTACTCGTGTCTCCACCCTTTGCTGCTAGATCGCATCCAAGTTGGCCCTCATGCCAAAGCCATGTTTGCTCTCCCAGATCTCACACTGCTTCCTGACCTTCTGACGAATTCACAGGAGCTTTGTTTCAAGGCTAAGCTTTTCAAGAAACAAAGAGACAGACATGTAGAAGCTGTTGCCCTTGCCACTGTGCATTAACCAGCAAACTAAGCCATCAAATATTCTGTTTGTGGGGAGAAGGCAGGATGAATGTTTAATAATTAGCTGCTTTGGCTCAGCAGTCATTCCCTTGTGACTAAAATCTTCAGCTGTGAACTCTGTTCTTTAAGATGAAGCCCCTTTTTACCACTGTTACAAACACACTTGGTATTATAATTAAAACCTTGGAGAAAATGTTTCTACAACTTTTGAGCATGCACTGATTTCCTTTAGTTCTTTTACCTTGGCTTGACTCTGTGGGTGCAGGCATGTGCATGCATGCACACACATTTATACACACTGATGAGAAATAGAAGAGGATGTCACTGAAAATCAGAGCCATTGTACGTGTTTGGATTCATACTCAGAACAAGAGGAAGACAAGACTCTTCCCTCTGCTGGATACAGTCATGACAGGACCTCATTTTCACTACAGGACATTACATTATTCCTGGCATCAGCTTGAGTGACTCAGCAGCAGGAATGGACCTCTGTAAGTCACAGGGGGTGTGGGGTAGGGATGGAGACATCTTCTCCAGGCAAGACTGTCTGAGGCAATGCCCCCCCTTCTTCTTGGGAAGACATTTTTCTACATAGGTCATAATTTCTTATGGGTGAAAGTTCGCGTGTTTTATATTTAACTGCTGTCTCTGAACTACTGCACTGAACCAGGAAATGGAGTCCTTTCTGTGGTACTAGACAACAAATTTGCCACAGGGAGCTGTGTCCCTGCTTCACTTCAGCCATTCCTGATCTCCAGAACTTCCTTCTGATGCTGCTAAGATTTAACCTGATCAAAGGCTTGTAGGTATGTGATTTTTCTTAGAATAAAAATTGCATAACTGCCTGAATATTAAATTTCAATGGTTGTGCATTGAGGGACGCTGGTGTAATTTGTTGGACAGAAAGACCTTTTCAAGATTCTTAAGCAGCCTTGGGTAGTTTGTTGAATTGGTAGGAAATATCTAGTATATGTGTGACACACTTGATCTTTCTGCAAAAATGAAAGAGAAGAGGTTAGATTATGCTGAGAGCCCCTTCAGGCAGATTTTAGTATGTAGAGTGGGTACAACTTTTACAATCATCTTTGGATCACGAGGGCGCAGTTCAACAGATTGAATCCTCAAAGGGATTGCATTTCTAGAGATTTAGGGTGTTTTGCCCAATTTATGTCTATTTCTAGTGGAAACTGAAGACTACTATTTCAACCTCCTCCATTTCCTGCATAATTTCTTCTGGTTTTAGTTTGCAGCTTTCTCATATTGAGTGTTTCTTCACAGATCCAAAGTATGACTATGATGGTATAAGCAGTCTCCTAATAATAAATATTTCCTCCATTTATTTTTCAGGAGGAGGATCTGGAATTATATTACTATCACTGTAAATAACTAAAGCACTGATGCTTTTATGATGGAAATGAATTCAGAAGACTGAGTATTTATGACTTAGTATTTTTCCTCTAAGCCTATATTACAGCAAAGAAAACATGCAATTACCAGAAATACCTATAGTGATTAAAATGGTAAGTAATGACAGCCCCTCTTATTAGCATAAAATAAAACAAATTACAGATAAACCTGTTTTTTTTTTAATAGGAAGAAAGTGCTTACAGACTGATGGTCTGTCAATGGCAGGTGGTGCAAAATACTGAGAAGAGCAGAAAATCTATCCTTATCTTTCATGTAGGGACGTAGATGTATTTCAAGGGGGAAAAAAAAGAACATTAAGACAGCTCCAAAGTTTAAAATCTAAAATAATTTCAAGTAGATAGCTAGTCATTTTGCCTTCCTCACAGATCCATTTATTAGGTTTATGTCCTAATTCTGCTGACATCAACATCTGGAGGCAGAATTAAGGCCATATTGTACACTGAATCAGAAATTACATTTATATAAAAAATTACAGGTTTTCATTTTAACTCAGTTTTCAGTTGCTTACATCTTCCTGAAAACAGACACATAAATCACACATGCAGACATCTATGGCAGGCATCCTGCCTTTGCTCAAAATATTCACTAATGAGACCAAGAAAGCCTTTCCTAAAAGGTGGAGACTTCTGCAAGAACTCAGTAAGCCAAAGTAACTTATTAAACACTCCTGAGGAAAAAGTGAGAAAAATTTTACTTTTTTAATTCAGGTGTTCAAAAAATGTATTTGTCAGCTTGCATTCAAAAAATTCTCTGAAGCAATTTTCCTAAAGTTTTAGATGAAATGGCTTCTAGGATGGCAATAAAAGTTTCAGAAAGCTGTGAGACTCAAGAAGGATGTAATCAAAATATCCATTCAAAGTTCATCACAGATTTTCTTACAATAGATGAAGTTTTTTTTTTTAGTGTGGAGGAAACATGGTTGCCTTGCTCAGTTACTGCAGTTGTTGGGTAAATTAAAGCTGCTGGGGTGTTTGGGGATGAAATTCTTAAGTCTAGAAAATATTCAATATTTTGTGAGCAACTTGAAATTCTTTTCCAGTCACTCCAGTCTCTTCCAGCACAAGGGCTGGCAAGCAGTCCTGCACGTGACTTTTAGAAAGCCACAAAAAAGGAGTGACAACCAAGCCAGCACAAGTCAACCAGGCTGGCAACTCTTAGCTGTTGCAGAACTTTCTTGGGAGAAATCGAACACCAACTGTGTGATTTGCATCTTTCAGAAGAAATTTTCTGCAGAGCAAAGTGTTTACATGCAGTCCAAGACATGGCATTTCTCCTTATTCTCTTAAGGAACACTGGGATGTTGCTGTGCAAGATCACGCTTCCCACAAAAGACATATTAAACCCAGTTCTACTGTCCATCTACTGTCCCACCCAGAGATGACTGAAAGGCACAGAAAATTGGAGAGTTAAATACTGGAGCTTTGCAATGTGTTTATCTCATCAAGCTCTTGAAGAAATAGAGAGATTCAGTGCCTTTTAAGTTTTTGTGTCACAATCGAAATGAGTAGATAAACACTCTGAACACCACCTTACTTTTGGGAGTAAGTAACCAAAGAGTTAGGCTGACAGAGATTCTTGGACAATGTGAGAATGAATTTTATGAAACCAATAAAAGAGGAATTTTTCCTCCTAAAGCAGAATGCAGAGACCTGAACGAAATGCTTGGTGTCTGTCCAGAGCCCTGAACAAAAACCTCAGAGCAGTGCTCAGAAAAAGCAACATGAGGAATGATCACTGGAATGTAAAAATTATATCAAAGCTGGGTCCTACAATGCTATATTACCTACTTACCAGCCCTGGATTCAAGATGGAAACTCTGGATTTCAATTTCCTCCTCTTAAGCTGAAGCAAGCACCCAAACAATCCAGTGGCTGATTCAGAGGCTGAAAAGAAACTGGCAGCATCATCCTCTGGGGCTTCAGTTTTATATGTGTGGGGAATAACAAGGATGACACTAACCTGAAATAAACCCCTGTGTACAAAATTCTGTAACAGTAAATCTAAAACATCACAGAGACCTGAAAGGTTAATAATTATATTTCCATTCCAGCTTTAGGTAAACTTCAAATAATCCCACCATGTTTAAGACATGACTCCCAGGATCTCCAAGCACCTGCATAACTCCAAATTAGTATTAGCCTGTCAGGTATGTCAGATGCCAGCAGGTGCACTGAGTGCATGGACAATATTAAACTCAAAGATCTGTTCAAAATACACACAGAAAAATCTGCAAATTCTCCTGTCCTAAGCTCTATATCCACATGATAATATTACATATTGATTCAAAATCCTCACTCTATGCAGATTTGTGGTCTTCATCCAGTAACTTGTTTTCTGCCCAGAGAACACAAACTTAAATAGTCTGGTCGACAAAACGATAGGAATGATAGAAATATCATTTAACAAACCGAATCACGGAACTGACCTAAATTACATTTTGTAACAGGCTCAAAGAGCTTGGCTGAAGATTTCACTTCAGATAAAAATGCTTATAATAATTTTCAGAGAAAATTAAACGTGATAAGAGAAATTACTGTCTTAAATTTTTCTTGCTGCATTGCCTCTTTTTAAAACTAGTCTTAAATCACAGGTGGATAATAAACTTCCTACAAGTAAGTTTAAAAGTTATGAAATATTTTCAGATAGCTGCAACAGAAGGCATTTGAGAGATTATGCTACAAGGAATTCATTAAGTGTCTGAAATTTTCTGATAGTCTCTCAAATACCTTTGTAATTTACTTAAGCCTGAACTTTTGTTTGTTTAAAACTGTAATATGTTTCTTCTTGGAAGACATTATTCTTTATAAAGTGGAATAAAGTAGATGTGTAGTGGGTTGACACTGGCTGGATTCCAGGCACCCACCAAAGGCATTCTCTGACTCCCCTCTGCTGCTGGACAGGAGAGAGAAACTATGACAAAGGGTTCACGAGTTAAGGCCCAGCAGAGATCACTCCTCAAACACCGTCATGGGCAAAACAGGCTCTAATTAGAGACATGAAGTGAATTTACTGCTAACAAAATCAGAGCAGGATAATGACAAGTAAAATAAACCCTTAAAAACACCTTTCCCCTGCCCCTCCCTCCTTCCCAACTCTACCTCCTCCCCCAGTGGCTCAGGGAGACAGGGAATGGGGGTTATGGTCAGTTCATAACCTGTTGTTTCTCCCGCTGCTCAGGGAGAGGAGTCCTTCCCCTGCTACACCGTGGGGTCCCTCCCGTGGGAGACAGCTCTCCATGAACTTTCCTGACATGAGTCCATCCCACAAGCACCAGCTCTCTGTGAATTGCTGCAACATGAGTCCATCCCACAGACGACAATCCTCCTCAAACTACTGCACCATGGGTCACTCTTCCATGGGGTGCAGTCTTTCAAGGATAGCCTGCTCCAGTGGGGGCTTCTCTTTCCGTGGGCCTCTCACAGGGTTACAGTCTCCTCTCAGTCACCCGCCTGCTCCAGTGTGGGGCTCCTCCAATGGCTGCAGGTGGATCTTTGCATCCCTGTGGATCTCCATGGGCTGCAGGGGCACAACTGCATCACCATGGTCATCACGATGGGCTTAAGGGGAATCTCAGCTCCAGTGCCTTGTAGCATCTCCTGCCCCTTGTTCTTCATTGCCCTTGGTGTCTTCAGAGTTGTTCCTCTCACATGTTCTCACCTGGGTCTTGTCTGACTGCAATTACAACTATACAATAACTTTTTTTTCTTCTTAAATCTGTTATCAAGGAGGCGTTAACAGCATTTCTAAATTGGTGCAGTCTTGTTCAGGAGCACATCCGTCTTTGGAGCCCCCAGGGACTGGTTCTGCCAGACATGCAGGAAGTTTCCAGCAGCTTCTCACAGAAGCCACCCCTGTAGCCCCCCACTACCAAAGCTTGGCCATGCAAATCCAATACAAGATGTTATATTTTATTTTTGCTAGCTTTTCAATATGATTGATGCAGACCTCTAATGCATTAATTCTGTAACATGAAATTCATATGCAAATAGATAGTTAAGAAACATGAACAGCATCAAATATGCAACAGTGAATAACTGAACTACCCCTGCCACCCACCTCTCATCAAGGAAGAGTCCATTAGTGAAATTTTTAGTGCCTTTGATTTTGGAGTCTTTTCTAAAGAAGTATTTACAAGGAAACTGGAACCAGAACTAGAACCAGAACTGGGAAAAGCAGACTGAGAAAAATTCAATAACTAATTAAAAAAATTGTGCTGCATCTGTGACAAATTTCAATCCCCTTTAAAGAAATTAAAATTGACTTACACTGTGTATCCACAACACTAGAAAAACAGTAAACATGCTTTACCTAGCCTGTTGAACAGATTGCACTGTGTTATACAGGTTTCGGACTAATGTTGGTATTTCCATTTTATAGGCATGAGATCTGCACAGCGATGGAAATCGTAACTAAACAGCATTTAGGCAGATACATCTTACACCTGAGACAAGGGCACACAAACAGGTACTTAAAATTCCATAAGTAGAACATGGATTGTGCCGACTCACTCCCCATCACTCCCAATCCCAGTCTGTGTCCTTTCAAGAGTTCCCACAGCCTGTCGGACCAGCATGGACTGTATCTGACCTGGCTATATGAAAATGCTGTTTTCAGGGAGGCACAGAGCTACAGCATGTTGAAACAGCAGTTTGTAAGAGCTTGCCAATAGCTGCCCACTAATAGCTGTGGTACAATTAGTACACGTGAGCTATTATCCACATCCTGCCTGCTCGTCTCATCGGATCAGACAGCTACACAGCATGCCTCCAGACAGCCACTGCAGAGCTCCAGCACTGCAAGGCGTGGTTCTGTGCAGCCCTGGAGACATCCATGCTGCAAGATGTGTATTCACAGCACTTGAGCTGGATTCCTGGTGGGCCTGTGATACACAATTGAAGAACCCTATTCTCAGTGGGCACACGTCCATCTGAAGTCAGTTGAATGGGGCTTAAGCAGATCAGCTGGGGATCTGAACAGGTGTGTTTGATGGGCAGTGAAAACCTAACAAATAGGCTGGATGAACTGAATTTGTCCCCAGTGAGTACTGTCTTGAAACATCCTACTTTTGGAAGTATTGTACCTTTCTGTTGTGGTTTAAACCCCAGCCAGCAACTAAGCACCACCCAGCTGTTCACTCAGTCCCCGCCATGGAAGGGGGAAGAGAACAGGAAAAGAGGTAAAACTCATGGAATGAGACAAGAACAGCTTAAGAAGTAAAATAAACAGTATTATTTCATTATCATCATTATTATTGTTGTTATTATTATTATTTATACTGTTACTATTGTTACCATAATTTTTATTTTTTTAAGAGGAATGAGAGAGAGGAATAAAACCCAGGACAGACAAGTGACGCACAATGCAATTGCTCACCACCTGATGCTCAGCCCAGCCCTGGCTTTCAGGCAACCTGCCTATTTTATATACTGGGCATGATTCTCTGTGGTATGGAATATCCCTTTGGCTAGTTCGGGTCAGGTTTACAGCAGCATTCAATCACCATGAAACTTCCCGAAACATTAATTTAGCTTGTTCAACTCTGCAAACTCTAAGCCCGTTCGATTTTAAGTTAGTCTAAAATGCCAAGGAGAGCAAATTAGAAGAAGGAGAAAGACAGAAAAGGTGTAGAAAGGCACACATATAGCTACCAGCTCCTGGTTTCCACCAGTGTTCACCCGATAGAAACTCCAAGAGGAGGTAGGGTCAATATAACTGAACCAAGTTTTGCTGAATCTTCACTTTTCTCCCTCTCCCCATCCTATACTCACCAATAAAACTACTCATTTGGAAACATTTCAGTGCAACTTCTTCTTTGCCACTTGTGTTACTTGAAAATTTACTCTTAGCAGGAAGACTGGAATGTCCATCCAACCAAAATACAGCATATTAAAAAGGTCAACTTACTCTAGCAAAATACAGTAAATCACAAAACATAATATGCCAAGTCTGACACCTCTTTGGCATCACCAAAACTGTAACTAGAGTGAGAAATTATATGTAATTATCTCCATACTGATAGGCTCTGAAGACTGTAATTTCATGGTGCCTAGATGTCATTTTCAGAACCTTCTGCCTCTTTGCAGTACTGTAGGCACACTTTCAGCTGTCATCTGGGGCACTTGAAATAAAAGTAGGAGTAAAGAAGACACACATAAACGTTTTATTTGGAACAGGAAGTCATGGCAGTTTTCAAAATTACAGTAATCTTTTAGCATTGTTCCTACTGAAGTCAGAAATCTTCAGGAGATGCCTGATCTCTTCCTGTGGGCTGTACATTATTGAATCTCACTTGAGACTCTTTAATGAGAGAATATTATGTTCTAGGAAAAAAGGTAGATCTCAAAGTTAGAGGTTGATTTGCCTCATGTTGCCTCCTTTCTGTTTAGGCCAACAGGGCAAATAAGACAGAGCAGATCCAACTCATTAAATCCAAAGGCAGAATGTGGATGACTCCTAAATCCTTTAACTGAAAATATGAGAGCTGAAGTATTAAATGATCAGCAGTAAATCTCACTTTTTGTTGTGGTGATGTCACTCTTGAGGATCATTTGATTTAATTAAAGGCACACATGGAGAATTACTCTGCTGACATCTTGTTGATTTAGTTGACCTCTGTTAATACAGTTAATGAGTTATAGTTCATTTGTTTGCTTTTTTCCCCATTCTATGACTGTTTTTCACTTCCTTTTCCTCAAGCTCCTTGTGCTAAAGAGGCCGGGAATTGACGTCAACATGACCATCCGTGAATAAATGGTTCGTTAAAGGCTTGCAGCACTTCTTTATACTTTCACTTGGAAAGCAGAAAAGGATGGAGGCGAGTCTGAGGTGAAATCTGTATTCTCTAACCTCTCAGAAAGCAGCTGGAGCTTGAAGAAGTTGGATTTCTCCAGAATCATAACAAAGAGATCAAGTGTTAGCATTGGGTCTTGAAAATCACAGAGCCTGAAAGACTTACAAGCACAAAGAAAGGTGGAGTAGGAGAGAGGAGCAGAAAGGATAAGAGGCAGAATATATTAGTTTAGGCATCCCACCCTGCTTGCACAACGCTTCTGTGCTGGAGCTGGCTCGCACGCAAACTGCTGGGAGTAGAGGCGGAGGAGGTCGTGGACCTCCTCCTAGTAGACATAATCTCTTTTATTGTTACAACAATAAGGTTACACTAATGGAAGAAAGAAGGGACTTTGTCAGTGCAAAAAGCAGAGAGAGAGAAAAGTACATGAACCAGACAGGGAGGGAGCAATAACACTACAGGTTTTGGGTTGTAGCCGTAGCGAGAGGAGAGTTCCATTGTCCGTGCTGCTGTGGATGTGAGGTAGCACAATTGCTTCACTGTAGGGTGAAAACTTTGGCCCTTCTATTACATTAGAAAGTATAGGAACAGAGCAGGGGAACAATTTTGGTTTAGGGGGAGTGCTGAATGAGGTGGTAAGAAAGTTCCTGTGTCCTATAATAATTTTTTTGTGAAATTTGACCTGACTTCGGTGAATATGAAATATTTAAATGCTGAATGAAAGAATTTACTTTAGCTCATAGATTATTCAACCTATAAAGGAAATAACTTTCAGTTAAGCAAAAAGCAAAAGGAAGTCAAAACTGACTGATTTTAAGCACAGCCAGATATATTGCTTCCTTTGTGCATGTTAAATCAAAGAATGGTTTGGGATGGAAGAGACCATAAAGATCATGTCATTCCAGACACCCTGTCATGGGTGGGGACACCTAATGCTCAGTTACCTCAAGGTTTTCTTAAGAGACGTGCTTTTCTATGACGAGATTTCCCTAGCTTTCATAATTCTTGAGCACCTAATCTAAGAGTATAACCCTCCTATGGAGGAATTATGCCTAACCGTTTTAAAGGCAGTGTTTTGCTCTGTCTGTTCAGTAGATGGATGTATCACACTGCAAAATAAACTGATGCCATCCTGGGATTTGTGCAGAGGCACATCACCGTCCTGGCTTTTCCTCAGCCCAAGTAGATTCTGGAAAAGATACAGCCTGTACCTAGCACAGAAAAATTCAAACCCCACATGAACAGAGCACTACTGAGCAGAGATTTCCTTTGTGTTTCAAACTCACAAGAAATGTGGCCATCTAATAGAATAGCTGTCAGAAACTATTTACTTAAATAATTAATTTGAAGTCATTTGTTTTGCATGTTGCCAGTAAGAGTAATGTGTCAGGAAAAATGCCAAAACAGAAGGGTATTTTCTCAATTTTTTTTCCTGGTATCCATCTGTGTCTATTCTGCAGAAGTACAACTTATAAGAGGCCACATTCCATTGCATGATTTCCCCATTATTACACTCAAGCAGACTAAAAATCACTTGTTTAATTTCTGATTACAGTTGCTTTGTTCTAAGGAAGATTTTTGAGTAAGCTAGCTCACTACCATGCTGTTCAGTAGAATCTATAGGTTATTTATCAAAACCAAATGGAAGTGGTAAACCACAGCCATGAAAAAGATGAAGCAAAGCTTTGAAATCCGGTGTCCCAAAGGTATGATAATCATATCTCTTGATAATCATATCTCCCTCTACTGCATTATTGCTAATTAAATTAATTAATTAGGGAAGTCTTTCCCAAGTGGACTTGATTTAATATGCTGTATGTAATTAGAAGCTCTTGGAAATGGAGATGAGATGATTTCTCCCCTTTTTTGGGTATCACAGAGAGCTCTCAAAAGCTTTTCAGAGAAAGCAAATGATCAGGCTTCTCATTTGGTCCAGTGACAGCATTAAGATTAGTGTCTTAAAAAAAAAAGTATTACTAAAAGTATTTCTTCACAGAAGGAAGAAAAAAAAAAAGAAAAAGTGAAAGAGTCAATAGGATTAAGGACAATGAGATTTTTAGTGATCCTGGCACATTTTTGTGAGCTGACCTGAACAGTCTTCCAAATTTAAATGAATAACAAAGTAATTCCTATTAAGAGTAAATAAATGCAATTGCTGTGGGGATGGTACTGCAGCAGTGGATATCTGTACAGGGACTGTGTGTTGGCTTGACCCTGTCTGGATGCTGAGTATCCACCAAATCCACTCTGTCATTCCCTTTCTCAGCTGGACGGGGGAAGAAAATATAAAGTGGGTTGAGATAGTGATAGGGAGAGATTCATTACTGATTCCCATCATGGGAAAAACAGACTCAGTTGGGGGAAAATAGTTTAATTTATTACCAATCAAATCAGAGTAGGATAGTGAGAAAATTGAATCTTAAACCAGCATTCTCCCATCCCTCCCTTTTTCCTGGGCTTTTCTTCACTCCTGAATTTTCTACTTCCTCCTCTTACCTCCTTTGGAGTTGAGGGAAGCTTCTGGCAGTATCTCACAGAAGCCACTCCTGTAGCCGCCATTCTGATCCCAAAACCTTTCCACACAAAGATGAGGGAACTGCTCACAGACCTGCCAAATTTTGTGAAAATAACCTTTAACATAAATGACAAGTAAAGAATGTGAAGAAATGTGTTTCATTATTTCTAAAGTTATTCTAGATGGTAGATTCATCTCCTAATATCACAGAAAATACAAATGTTGCCTAATAATAATTAGAATAGCTTTGAAATTGTAACTGTAACATTAAATTAATAATTTTATTTATAAAGTAAATTATTTTCTAAAGACACATAAGCACACCACTCACACTTGAATAGAGTACGGAGGAGGAGGCAATATCCAAGCAGCTGCTCAGGCATGTTTTCCATTGCTCAGCCTGGCACCACTGCTTTATCATCTACCTGTGACCTCTTCCTCTGCCCACTAACATCTTCCTCAGATTTATTCTGGAATGCCTGACACCTTAGTATCTGCCAGTGGCTGGCAGTGATAAAACTTAACTGCCAGAGGAAACTGCTTCTGCTTTTATTCAAACGTGTTTCATTTTGTCTCCGAAAGACCAGGATGGGGAAGTCTCGGTGCTAAAGCACAGACAGATAATCCATGCCTAAAACAGGAACTTTAAAAGATTAATATTTTAAAGGACGTACCAAGATGAAAAGATTTTTTTAATGCCATTTCAAAATAGCAATTTCATGCTTTTGATAGGCTGCTGACTGCCAAAAGATAAACAATCCTCCCCTTCCCAGCATTAATGTAGTGCCTGTTAGGGCTGGGAAAAAGACATTGAGGTTGCCAAACAATATAACAATAAAAAATACTCCTTTCCTGTGTGTGGATGAAGCTTTTCCCTTTGAATTTTTTCACAGAAAAAAAAGCCTAGTGGAAGACACCTTTCTGCCTCCAAAATCATTAGTGATGGGCTGATGATTCCAGCTTCAGTGCCTGCTCCCTTTCATTCTGTGTGAACACCAGCCCCTCCAACAGTATTATATTGTATATAATAAATGTAACAGTAATATAAACAAAAACATCCAGAGTATTTTCTCTTCATCAGCAAGGAAATCTTCCTCAGTGAAATCCTTATTCACATTATTTATAAAATGTTTGGCATTGCCAGAGAAGTATTTCCAACTGTGTTTAAAAATCAGAAAGATTCTGAACTGTTCTGAAGCTATCCTGTAGCTGAAAAGAAATAAGGAAAACAATCAGTACTCATTTTTGTAACATTTGGGCTTCTCTGTTAAAAATTCAACTTTTGAATTCATATTTGGGGGAGGGAAATGTTTACTATTTCCAGCAAGAATAAGTATTCCTGCACAAGAAGCCTTAAAAAAACCCAAACAACAAAAAGAGACACATATACATTAGGGTATTTGAAATCTCCTTGTGCTCTGTATTAGAGAACTTTCTGAAAAAAATGTCCTTGAGGGATTTTCCTCCTGCAGTATGGATTAATGTGATATTGACATGAAAAAAAAATAACCAATTCCTAAACCTTAAAATCACAAAAGAGAATTCAAACAAGAAGTTGTGCAGGGTTGAGAGCTGGAGGGTGGGATGACTGACAAGCAGTTGTGGCTTGCAAATAATATTACTACCGAGAACACGGAGTTCCTCTTTGAGAGAAATAATCGCTAAGATTATTCTTAGCAACTCATGACTTGTAAACCATACATTGGGGAATAAAATGCTTTACTTTTTAGTGTGTGAAAAGATCCTGGAGGCTAGGATGCACTGGCATGCATCTGCTGAGACTGAAAAGTCGTCACTTTGGAATGTCAGTTATGGAGGTCATTAATTAATCACTCCAATAATTAAAAGTATCCTAGGATAGAATGAAAAGACTATGCCAACAAAAATTTCTAATGTGTTTTCTAAGGACTTTTGGTAGAGAGGCCATGACTTTGATCACACTTTTTGGTCCTTAGGACTCAGAGGCAAATCCCATTCTATTTGCTGGTGGTTTTATCAACTTCTCTTTGAGCTGGAGTGAGCTGAGCGGGTCCTTGCTGTTTATCGACCCACAGACTGCCCAGAGCAGGCACAGCGATCTGTGTTTGCAGCCTCCAGGGATGACGAGTACCCCTTAGGTTACAGCACCTGGAGCATTTCCCACCAGAGGGCACTGCAGGCTGAGGCAACAGTCCCCAAGCGGAATTAAAAAACCCCCACACAACGTGTTGCCTTTCCCTGGGCTTAGAATTAAAAGCCAAACACGGATAGAGGGGAGAAAAGGGTTTTACCTCTGTATTTATTCAAGGATCCTTTGGTGCATCACATGCAGGTAGAAAGCGCCCCTGAGTGCACACCGAGAGTGCACACTCGAAAGTGTCCAGTGCACACCAGCCCCCAAGTGTCCCCCCCGATGATTCATGTATACAGTTATAGACCTTGCACATTAGCATATCTATCAAAGGTTCCCCAATGAGAGGCTCAAGAGAAGCCTCCGTCCTGAGGAACTATCCCCCTGGCTGGGCCTCTCTTAGTTTACAGAATGTGTTCTGGAGAGGACCTTGGTGTCTGGGGCTTTCTGACCCAACTGCGAGGTTTCCAAGATGTTTGGTCTCTTGGCTTAATGGAACTTTGGGTCTAAGCTAGCTATCTGACTTAGGGAATTACAAGTATGTGGGCTAAAAGCACTAAGGATACATGCAAAGCTGCATGAAAGGGTATATGAGAAGGGTATATGAGAGGGGTATATGAAAAAGCAAAAAATCATCATGGCATCAACAACACAAAGAAACAGCAAAACCCCACCACCACTAACCACTAAAAAACCACAAACCCACGAAAAAATCCACCCCTCAGAAAAAAAACCCCAAAAAACTCTAAAGAAACAAAACCAAAGCTCCACTAGCACACAGAGCTAATCTCTGTCCAGACTGAAGATCAGGATTTCCAAGCCAGCCAAGAAAGGCAGTTGGTAAATAGCTCAGCTATTTCCCCAACATCAAAAACGCTTACCAGGGATTGTATTTATTTATTTTTAAATGCAGCAAATACAAGAGACAAGAGCTGGAGAATTCAGCGTTTCAGCAACAGGATTCAGATAATCTCACTTTGGTATCAGCTGTTTGACTCTGACTGGGGTCAATCCGATCACATGTAATCGGTCTCTGCTGACTGACCAGAAATCCACTCTGAAGTTTGCGGTCGCAGTGCAATAATTTGGCAAATGTGAGCAACACTGGAACAGCGTGGCAATATCGATAAGGACAGAAAGAACTAAATTGGTAAAGATAAAAAATCAAAACAGTGCCAATCAAGCTTCAAAAATTCTCCTGGGAGCTACTGGGCTCTTCCAGCAATGCACTGGGAGAGGAAGAGCTGGTATTTTTTTAAAGGTCTCAGTGCCTGCACTCAAATCCTTGAATGAAGGCTCCCACCAGTCATTTAAATTTTAGCATCTCTTATAGACATGAAAATCAGAAGAAACATCTAAAATATCAGAAAAATGGAGAATCAAAAGGATGCATTGAATAACTAAAATATCAGTGTTTTCTTATATAAGGTGTGGGCTCAGGGAACATTAAGAGACAGCAGCAGTAAGACCAAGCATATCTGCTCCAAGCTTTCTTAAATCCTATCTTAGATAGGGCAAGGGGGAGTAGCTTTAAACTGAAAGAGGTTTAGATTAGATAACAGGAAGAAATTCTTTTCTATGAGGGTGGTGAGACACTGGAACAGGTTGTGCAGAGAAGCCGTGGATGCCCCATCCTTGGAAGTGCTCAAGCCAGGCTGGATGGAGCTCTAAGTAACTTGGTTTAGCAAAAGGTGTCCCTGCCCATGGCAGGGGAGTTGGAATGGTCCCTTTCAACCCAAACCATTCTGTGATTCTATCAGTATTATCAACAATTTGGGTGTGTGTGTGCATGTGCTGACCTGCAACTAACATCACAGATTTCACATACATTCCAGGGGAATCAGGAGCAGTGAAATAACATGCCACTAAATAAAACTATATGCACTTCCCTACAGCCTTACATTTTTCCTCCAGTTCCTAACTTGATCTGTCAATCTTGCACCAGGGTCTGTGATGGCAAACCATCCAAGTGGAACCGTGCTGAAATCACATAAACATCTTCTGGAAATATGTGTGACTCTGTCTCCTCTAAGCTGAGGCCACAGGGAGAGACAGATTAGACTCATTATAGAATCATTAATTAATTCGGTGGGTTTAAAGTTAGTTAAATTAGCATTTTTCCCCTGGAATGGCCCTTTGTTGATATCTGTATTTCTAAGAATAAGGGTGCTTGGATGAGTGTTGTGAGTGATAGAGGGAGAATTACCAGATTAATGGTATATTTATCTCTCTCTAGCATTGCTAGAGAAAGGACAAGGAAATGAATGGTGTGGTTCTCTATTGTCTTTTCCCTATGGCTATGTTTTCAAGCTAAATGTGTAAAACGAACTAGTTATTTTGTATTCATGTTTGCATACAGAATTTCCTCTACAGAAGTGTTTTGCTTACAGTTGAGATACAAAAGAATCCGGCTCTTTTGGGAGGGCAAGTGTTACACTGCTGAAGTAAACTAAGTGTATTTGAAAAAAACTCTTTGGGGGAGGGTGAGGACAGGAGGGAAGTATTTTTTTCTAGGTACTGGTCATTAATGGTATCCAAACCTTGAGTCTGTAGTGAAGGGTGTCATCAAGGCAGGTGAGAGGAAAGGACAACTGCAGACAGCAGAAAGGGAAATTAAAGGAAGGCATCAAGGAGAAAATTGAATGCTGTAGAGTCTTTGGAAATTGCTTATACATAGCTCTATGTATGCACGTATTTTAACTTCCTTAATAACTATTTCTTTGAGTTACTAAGCACGTGAGCTGCAAATAGAGCTGAAGAAGCTACTAGAACTGTACTTCTTGTACTTCTTTATTTTCTTCAGTTTGAAAAGTTTCATTACGGTCATGGAGATTTTTATAAAAATCCAACTTATCTCTATGACACAGTGATTATTCCTCATGAATAAAATAATGATTCTGGCTCTCCAGCTTTTTCAGAACAGTAGTCTTTAGAGGAACTAATAACTTCATACAGTCAGTGCTTTTTTGTGTTCTCTTAAAAAATTTAGAAACAAAACAAACCAAAAGACTTTACTACGTGTTTTTAAGGAATCTCTCCCAGCATTACCCTTGTATGTGTAGAGATTCAGAATTCATGTCTTAAAATCTATTATGAACAAAATAATAAAAACATGAAATAAAAAATAAAACAAAATGAAACATGAGCTCTATCTTATTTGTATTTATATTTTATTATAAAATATCCTGGGTTTGAAGTCACAAGTCAAAGCCAAGTACATCCGGTAAAGCTGTAGCAAGCTTCTATCTTCTGCTTTAAGAGTCAACAATAACGTCTCTGTAAAATGAAATCCCCATTCCCTCTCAGAATTATGGAAGACAGTTAAAATTAAGATTCACAAGGCTTTAAGATTTAAGAAGTATTTACTTTGTATCATCCACCTAGTAAGAGGCAAAGAACAAAAAGATATCTTAGAACATTAAATCAGTGCTACACTATTTGAATGTTGATAATGAAAAAAATGTACAGTATCATTCTCATCTGGTAATTATTAAATTCTCTCAAGCAGAGAAAAGGAATGTTTACCTAGCATATATATATATATATATATATATATGTATGCATATATAATAATATCCTTTATATTCAAATAAATTTCATATTTTAAGTGTGGGACTACAATATTGCTGAAGCAATCACGAGCATAAAGATGAGCGATCTTGGCTTGCTTCCAAATGGGCAGGTGATTTAAAAGGTGTACGGAGGCACCACACAGATGAAGTTCTGTGAGTTCTGTAAGACAGGAGAAAATGGTAAATCTTTATGGTAACAGCAAGATTTCTGTCTGTGTCATGGAGCGTTATTGATTGCTGTCCAGCACATAGCAAGACAAAACACTTAGTAATAACTCACCAGGGCTGTTGCCCAATAAAGTCAATGCTGATTTCTGATGGCGCTGAGCTGAGTTCACCAAGCATTAGATTTCACAACTCCTGCTTCTAAGAATCAGCCAAATTATCAGCTGGCGTAAATCAACTTGACTTCACTGAAGTCAAGAAGCTGTGTTGATTTAAAAGGAGGCAGTGAGATTTACATTATGTCCTTCAAGGGGTGTTGTGGGGAATGACAGTCGGTAATAACTTTCAGCTTTTTGCTCAGTGCTCCAGATGACAGGAGACACACCACAAATGATTCTTTTTGACCAGCCATCATTATAGGCACAAGCAAAATTACAACAAGCCTGCTCTCTGAACGTCCCCCTCTTCAGCACAGTTGTCTTTCCTGCATTACATAATGCTGCATTTTGGAGTTGCTTCACTAGAGAAGCCCAAGGAAGAGAAAGCAGGAACCTCTCCCCCCACTTCGGAGCACTTCCTGGCCGGGAGGACAAGGTCCCTTGGTTCCACTCACACTTTCTGTAGCAGCACATTCCAGCAAACCCACTGTTCCAGACTCATTCCTTACCAGTATGTCAGATTTTTCAGGGGCGAATGAGGTTTATTTACCAGTTCTATGCACCCAGGAATTTGGGAACCAATTGGACTCCCAGCTTTTTGAGCTGATGTCTAATCCAAGTGCTCTTTGAAGGCAAAAAAATATCCGTTCAAGCCAGATCACATCAAATGTATAATGAAAACATTATCTCCAAACTGCTGCGATAATTTTACATACTAGTTTCACCTATAACTAATTGGCACATTGAATTACCAGTCGCCCAACAAAACAAATGTAATTTCTGAACTCAGCTTCTTGTACTGTGGAAAATAAAATTTTGCAACCTGTACAAAGGAGCAAGTCATACCATTATGTTCCAGATCAAAAGTCTTTTCTAAAAGCATATGCCTGAATAATATCCCTAAGTGTACGGCATGAAATAATGAAATCTCATTTGTTTCATTCTAGCTGGTAACTCTGGCCTCTGTTTTCCATGTACCGCTATTATCAGTCTTTCTGTCCATCCCCCCATTATTCATGTGTTTCCATGGCCTTTATTTGACCAGCTGCAGTTGCAAAATTTTGTAAGACTATTGGCTTTGTCTTTCCTGAACTAATATTTAAGAACTGCCTCTTTCTAGGAAACTTATAGTCCCTGCATTCTTTAATGAATCAATTGCATGGAAAATTTTGCAAGACTTTTGAATGGTGTTCAAGTTTTGTAGTAAAGAGATTCATGCTTCATGCTTAAGGCACCTGAAATCATCTCAGTGCATGCTATTTGCTCTTCAGGAAATATCATTTGGACTTAGAGAAATGCTTTTTCACTGATCCCCTTTTCATTCAAGAATGAACATAGACATAAAGTTTAAAAACATTTTGTTTAATTGTGCTTCTATCAAAAATATCAATGTGTAGGACAAGGCTTTTGCAATTCTGCATGGAGCTGCTATTTAAAGATAAAAGTTATTTTAAATAATCTAAAAGTAGTGCCAGTGAGGAAAAATAGGCCAAGACAGAATATTAATTTTACACTCCTGGCTTCTATTGTCAACTGGACATGCTTTGCTATCACTTCTTTACCTCACCAATTACCTGCCTTTATTGAATCTCATTTTTATCCTATTCCAAGAAGGAGGGAATGGAAACGGTCCTCATTTCCTTTTCTGCCTCTTGTCCTCAGCACCTGGATACAATCATCATCCTAAATTCAGATGAACATAAGAAATCTCTTTATTAGTTACATGACCTGTTCTGTTGCATACTTTTCAATCAATATGGAAATGAAAAAAACATAAGGATCTACTTATTAAAAAAAATTTATTACATTTTGTGGAGATACTCGCAAACAATATTTGCTAGAACTGTTTAGTTGATGTTGTTTGTTTTTACTATGTATATTTGCATACATGTACTTACAGAGGGAGAGAGAAACCAAGTGTGTGCCCATTGGTATGTAATTTACCCTTTCCTTGCTTTCTTTCTGGTGTTTCTGCATTTTTCCTCAGTCTAAAGAGATGAGCAATTGATTTAACAGCTTACCTACCATAAATAAAACAAGCAAGAAAGAATATGCTAAAACTTAAGTAATGTTTCTTTTTCTTTTCTTCCTTTTTTTTTTTCTATTTTTTCCTCTCTTTTTTCCCCCCCTTTTTTTTTCCTTTTCTTTTTATTCTCATAATTAGTAGGGTACTTTTCACTGTCATGCAATTGTTTAAAAACCTAGCCTGGGTAGAAAACTGTTATCATCTAAGAGCTGCTGTATTTCTCTCACAGTGAATAACTGAGTTTGAGATCTCAATCCAAAAGCACAGCTCAGACTGAGAGTTGTCTGCACCACAGCTGAAGTTTTCCTGGTGGTTTCATTGAACACTCAAAATAAATTCCCTTCCTATCCCAGCAGCAGTTCTCCAGATGGCTGTTAAGAAATGATATGCCAACAGGGAGTAAATAAATACACAATAGATTTCTGAGAAGGGATAATAAATAATTCTGCCCAGTCCTTGCACTATACCTATTTTGAAGATAAATAAAGGTCTGTGGTGTCAAGAGCTGTCAATCTGTCTTTTGTAATGTTATGAGTGCAATCTCAGAGTCACACTACACTTGAAAAGCAGAATACACACGCTTGAATTCACAGAATACATGTCTATGCCTAAGACACATCTGTTTTCACCAAACTTCATTAGAGAGCATGTTTCACCAGATTTCCAAAAATTTAGAGGGACATGCAACAGAAAACCAGCGCAGAAGAGCAGCAGGTTTGAGTACAATCTGAAACCTCCTTTTGATCTTTAATGCCCCAAGTCACATGTGCCACCACACATACACGTTTTATTTTGCATTTTGCATAAATACCCAGTGAATAGGCTGAGTAATGGGACCCTCAGTAAGAAAGTTTCATTTATTAAGCCACTGAGCTGAACATCTGTTCCTGTGTTACAAAGTGCTCAGCCACGTATCTGCTTTTCAAATATTGTAGAGAGAAATGTCAAAATTCCATAATGCAAAATTAGCAGCTTTGTACCATACACAGCTGGACAAAAAAGCTAAAATGAAACAAATAAATCTCAAATTATACTTATTTTACTCTCTTTTCTCTCACTGCCTTTCATCTGTGCTGAATCAGGGACACAAAGTTGTCTATATGACTGAAAAATTCACAGTTAAAGCACAGGTGGGATATATACAAGCAAAATTATGCGCAGGTATTTTTTTTTTATTTTTCCACATAACAACTTCTCAAAACTTTACATCCAACAAAAAAAAGATCATGTTTTCTCAGTCTGTTATATCTGTTCTTATTTGCTGCTACTAAAGTAATTACAAACCCACACATCATTTTACTCTGAGAAACACCACTGAAAAAGGCAAACTATTCCGTTGTCATGATGGTCAGAGCAGTCAGTCTGTGTTGCTATAGACAGGACTAAAGGCAAAAATAGTAGCACCACCTATTGGCAAAATGCATAACTGAGCCACCAAATTTCATACTAGCATTCATCCTGCTACTGGATGTTAAGGTTGCAAACTATTAATTTCAGTTTGTTTTAATTATTCAGAATGAACACGTTTGTTAATATGGCTTTTTTATTTCTTTTTCAGTACATCTGACATAGAATGCAATAGGACGTACTTTTAAACTGGGAAAGCAACAAATATGTAACCCATAAACTCATAATGTCGAGGTCAAAATTGTTTGGAATATATCTAAAAGGTCTGAAACTTTCTTATGTTGTGGATTTTGCGTATTGACTAATGCTGTGATCCAGAATTTCAGGTCTCAAATTTTTGACAAGTCCCCTTTATTTAAATGGACTATAAATGGAGGCAAAAATTAGTGTGGAGGGAAAGTATTCTAGCATTGCGGTGAAAAGACAAGATTTTCAAGTATTTGTGCATATCAACATCTCTATATAAACTATGACCTATGAACTGCCCTTGGCTTGTAGTTGCCATGATTCTGCTTAATATAAAAAAAAACGAATGGCTTCAGGCAAGAGATGGAATGTGAAATAATAATAAAAAAAAATCTTTAATTTAACTGAACATGAGAGGCTAGGACTTGGGTGGGCAACTTCAATTTTTATCCAGATGGTATTTAGATTGTTAATCCACAAATTCTTTCACCATGCTTCTGTTTAATTTTGGTTACTTGTGTTGAGTTGCTCAGAACAACCCTAGCTTAATTTTAACTTTATAGGAGAACTTATTTTGAAGATTTTTTTAAAATTATTTCTCTAGGATTGATACTTATAGAATCTTTATTATATTTATATTTAAAAAGTGATATTATTTTGCTTTTTAAACATCATTAGTATTTGTTTTAAAAATATCTTTCATCCATACATTAGCTTTACCATTGGCACTGCTATTTTTTAAGTCTTCTTCTCTTTCCCTGCTGCTCCTGTTCATTGCTTCATCATTTCCCCTGAAAATGTTGCTGATCATGGTAATTCATGCTGATCATGTTTTCTCCTACAGTGCCCAATTCTCAATTTTTTTTAAATGCTGGGTTTTCCTTAAAAGCAAAGCTTCCTTGTGCTCAAGAGTGTATTCATTTTCCTTTTATTCTGGTGCTTTTGAAGAGTGCTAACAGTCCTTGTATCTGCAAACCATCAGCAGCAGGACGTGCTTCTTACAGAAAATCATGCCACACCCTGTAATGACTCATCAGAGCTCTGGGATGAAGACCTCTGCTGGAAAAGGGATATTTGCTGTACTTGTAGTTTCCTGAATCTCAGGATTCATGATTTCATGGCCTCATTTTAGAATCATGAGATCATTAGGAATGTTGGAAAAGAACATCAAGTTCAACCTTCAACCGAGTACCACCATGCCCACTAACCCATCTCACAAAGTGCCACATCTACTCATTCTTTGAACACTTCCAGGGATGATGACTCCACCGCTCCATTTAGATGTAGAGTGGTTGCATCTGCCATCAACACTCATATCTCCAGCCTTTGCCTGTGAAGAGTTCTTCCAATTAGCATGCTTCAGGACAAGAGAAAATGGCATCAAGTTGCACCAGGGGGAGTTTAGATTAGACAGTAGGATTTTTTTTTTCTTTTTTTTTCACAGAAAGGGCTTTAAAATATGGGAAAAGGCTGCCTAGGGAAGTCTAGAGTCATCATCCCTGGAAATGTTAAAAAAACTTGTGGATATGGCACTTAAGGACATACTTCAGTGGTGCTGCTAGGTTGATAGTTGGGCTAAATGATCTTAAAGGTTTTTTCCAACCTTATCAATTCTATGTTTCTATGATTTTACTAGCAGCAAGGCCAGCAAGAGCAGTATCTCTCTTGGTCTCCTCTGCAAAGTCTCTTTTCTAATCTGAACTGCAATAAGCCGAGTGATTAAGATTGCATTTACCACCTTCTTATGGCTAAGTTTTATGTTTTTTTAGCAGCAGGCATTTCTTCATAGCATTCTCTATATGGAAGATTTTTTATTCAGTGGAAGGAACAATTCAATTTATTTTTTATCTACAAGAATGCATTAGCTTAATAATTTACGTAGGCTTCCTTGGCTTCGTGACACTGTTTTCAACAATACAAACAGAGCCAGCCACACGGCAGCTGCAGGCTTGTAAATACTTGCCTAACAAAGCAGTTCCACTCCAGCTAATGAATCTTGGGGAAGACGACACTGTAGCCCGAGCTACAAATGGAATTCATTATGTAAAATGAAAACTAGCCAGACTGCACCATTTCCTTGGGCCCTCTGAAGACGTGTCATGTGCTATATATCATCCTGGGTTGAGTCAGTGTGTTGTGTTGTTCCGTGATGTAATATATGTGTTTGCTAGTATTTCTCTGTAGCTATCCCCGTGGAACAGGAGAACAGTATGTTGGAAATCTGTTAAGGATTTAGAGATATCTGTCTGCGGGACAGACATACCCCCGACATCTTGTAGCAGAGGGCTGTGGTTATGTGCCTGCCCTCGTGTCATGCGACAGAGGAGGCTGGCCTCACCTATCAGACTCCTCTCAACATTACATCCAAACCTCCCAGAAGCTCCCCTGCAGCGGATGGAAGATATTACAGCTGGATAAACAGAACAGAAAGGGATAAATGTCTTGCCCAAGTTCGCAGAAATGACTTGGTGCAATAGCCAGTCACAGAGTGAAGCAGTTTTGACTCCTCATAATTTGTTTTAATCAATAATCACAATATGGTATGAATGAGTGATTATTATGCCTGCATCCATAGCTCTCCAGCCCTTGGTGTCTCAGAAATACATTAAAGGTTTAATTCCTCTTATGGTTACGTCAGTTTTAAATGTGTCACAACTGTCGTCACTGGAATTAGTCTTAACTTACCCCTTTGTAGCTAAGAAGAAAAACAAAGATTTATATAATGTCTAGGGAGCTATACATTTTGGTACTACAAGTTTATTTAACTTCTGACTAATAAACAAAAGCAGATTGTGGATTGAAATGAATTATAGCAGGGGACAAATGATTTATCAGTGGAGAGCAAATTTATCATGACAAGAAGTCTCATATACATTATTCTTGTGTGAGTTTCAGGTAGCTGTGCATTTTTTAAATCATTACCAAGTCATTCAAAATTAGTAAGCCTAACATGAAAAGCTATCACATTGCATTTCTAGGGGATAATATTTGTAGGGTATACCCTTGGTATGCACTTCAAACCATAGCCTGATGTGGTGAATTATGTACATCTCTTGAACTCAAGTAGTATATGACTTGTTAGACTACAAATTGCAGTGGATGCAATTCTCTGAAACGTGACAGCATCTGGCTACCAATAGATTGCATCCTCTACATTCACATTATTGAGTGATCATTGATTAGTGAAAGAAATGGAAATCTTTCACCAAAAAATTGGAGGCAGCCTTTCCTGAAATATGCAGGAGGAAACCCTTGACCTGTGAATCTTAGGAGTTATACAAGTTTCATATTTAAATGATAGCTGAAGTGATAAATTACTCTAATCATCCTACCTCTATAATTTCATTTTTTACTTGGTAGCTTATAGAGCTGGCTGGATAACTTTTTCTAATAATGTTTGCAGTGAGTTTTACTCACATTTTTCATTAATTTATGGGCTTCAAGGCTATGTAAGTCTCTTCATACTGCATAGTTATTATTCACATACCTGTTTTTCCATTGAACAGTAGTAGCACCTAGTTCCTAAGCTGTTTCCTAGTAAACTCAAACTGCCCTTAATAAAGTATTTACTGTGCACACAAATAACAAAAGGATGACTTTATATAAACATATAGATAGACATGTTTTTTTTACACGTGACAATCATCACTATGACTGAGAGAAATAAAACAGAAGATAACTGTAACACATAAATCTAGCAGATTTCTCCTTGGGACAAATAATGTTTGGGAGCAAAGAAAGCATTTTAAAACACCAAGATCTTGCTTTGCCTGAGGAAGACACTGATAACCTTGACAGCCACTTTTTGCTCATTTACATTCTTCAAGCCAAGCAGGACAGAAAACAGAGCACAGAAATGGATAAAAACTGTAATTTAAACAATCAAGTAAGAAGAACATTTTAAACAATGCTACACTAAAGAACTTTCCACTTTATATGCAGCAGTTATGGAATCAATAGGGAGACAGAAAGAAACAAGCAACTCATTTCCACTTTCTGAGCAGATCCACATGGCCAGAAGCCTCCATGTAGGGAGGGAGATCTGGCTTCAGCATCAGCACTGGTCAGTGCTGACACAGGTGTCATGGGCCATGGCCTGTGTGACACACAGAGCAGAGCACAGTGCTGCTCTTCCCTCAGCTTAAAGACTAAGGCACCGTTGATTTATGTCACTTTTCCACTTCTGTGTCTCTCTCTAGGATTTCTTGAGATGAGGATTGTGTCCAAGCAACTGTTTCAAACAGCCACTTGTCAGCTTTTCCTCCATAAACTTATCTCAAGGAAACCACTTACCCTTCTGGCCTCCATGGCACCTAGCAGAAAGGGATCCCCCATTTTACTCCTGTGTTCTCCAAAGATCACTCATTCCCCTGACAACACCAATGGCCGAGTCTGAGACAGGCCATCAGCTTTGTTCTGCTATCACAGAGGACTACAGCTCACCCTGATGGTGACACAAACAACAAACAATATTCCCAGAATTTCAGGGACCTGGCTTAACTCTAAAATGAGACAACCGGAGATCCAGACCTCCTATGGAGATGAATGTGCCGCCCGATGTGTCACAGATGCCATGGAAACTGCTTATGGATTGCAGGCACTTACTGATTATAAATGTTGTGCCACTTTTCTCTGCATCCTATTGATGGGGGCAATGAAGAAAATGAATATCATCCTAATGTTTCAAGAGAAGGCTGCTAAATTCCCTCTGATCAGATGTAGTGATTCTTCTTACTAGGCCAGAGGATATAAAGTTTAATTTTTCTTCATTTCATAATAATTAAACATAAAAATAAAGATTCTAAAAAATAAATTTAAAGAAAATATGGTTAAGAGACCTGGATGCAGAGATGAAAGATTATTTAAAGTACAGGTTAGAATGGTTCTTTTTCTTCCTTGGAGCAAATTAAAATTAAAATAATAAAAGCCATGGATCAGGATAACTTGATTTTTAGTTACAGGAAGATTTTAGGAACGCCCTTGTTTCTGATACAATTCTGTCCCAGTGCTGTGCTCTCCACAGAGAGCAGTTTGGGTTTCTGAGCTCTATTCCTCTGTGGTCAGGGCGGTGCTTTAAGTGTTTTCCGGACATTCTCTCTCCCTTCATTTTCATCTCTCCCATTCTGTCTCTTACATTTCATTGTAGGGGATGCCCTGTGTTCTACTGTCATTTCTCAGGAATTCTGCACAAATTGATACAATTGGCAGCCATTGCCTATATATTCCCCTTAATTGAAAACCGTATGGAGCTCACAGGAAAGTAGTAATACCCAGTTTTCTCTTGTCTAGTTAAGGCCTTTGCTTCCAAACTTGAAAAGCAGCTCCACAAGGCAGGAAAGGTCAAGAAGAAAACTGATCTAATTATCCCATAAATCTTCAAATAACAAGAACTATCAGGCTCTGTATATATAACATAGAACTGACCAAAAGACTTTAACAGTATGGGATCTTGCTTGGTAAAGGATTTCAAGAGACTATGGTTGGAATTAATTTATTTAGGGCAAGGAAATGAATCACAAAATACAGCCAATGCTACCACACTGTGAAAATCCAGCACATAGGCACTACTTCTCCTGGCTGTCTTTTAGATCCCCTTGTATTTATTTTAACTAGTTGGACAAACCTTAGGCTGAAACTTTCTAGAAACCAAGGGTTTTTCAAGGTGAGGGGTGAGGAGAAACAGGTTAAATTAAAGCAGTGTAGGCAGCTCATTCTGAACATGAGACTGAAATCAGCAGACCATATATAGTAATAAGCAGGTTAATTTCAATTAGGTGTGTCACGGATTTAAGGCTGTAAAGGCAATTTGGGTGACACATCCAGGCTTAGGGGTTTTCAGAGTGAACAGCCTTCTGCTGTTTCAAATAGGGGCAAATCATAAAACTTAAGTTTTAAAATCTCTGTTCAGCTATAACAAACTGAAGTACAACAGTTAAATTAGATTAAATATCTGTCTACAGTGAGCACACACACATGCCCCTCCGCACAAACAGGCAAGGGCATCTGTCACTACTGAGAGAACTTCATTGCTTTCACACGGAGCAGTTTTCCTCCCAACTTCTGCCTTGAGGTATGCCACACACTCTTGTCCACTGGTAAGGACATTTTCAGTTCTCTGGAATCTCCCCAAGACTGAGGAGTGAAAGAAAAAGGCCTCCAGGAAAAAAGAGCTATGAAAAAATAGGGGGAAGAGACACGGGATGGTAGATTAGGGCAGAGGGAAGAAAGAAAATACGTTGAAGGTGGTGGTGAAGGGCAGGAGATGTACATCCCTTGCAGGGCTCAAGCACCCATGCAAGCCTCAAGGATACAAGGAGTGCTCATGGCAGCCCCAAACATTCCAAGCAGAGTCACTAACCCAAAAAACCCTTCTTAGTTAAAATGCACTAGAGGCACAAATCTTCAGAAAAGGAATCAGAGAAGAATTTAAATAGCACAATATTTTCTCAACAGTCTTTTTATTGCCCTAGCTCTAAGGTTTACAGGTGATCAGGCTAAACAGTCACTGTCTTTGGGGGAAAAATAATAACAATTTAAAAAAAAAAAACTGGAAGCATATCCTTCCTTGAAAATTAGGTTTCCTTTAAGACATCTGGTTGTCAAATTTTGGCTGAAATGCATATTTTATTGAGTTTCTTCTCTAGCTGTGTTTCAGAACACAAGAAACTCTTCACATCAATGAGCCTGATAACACAAAAGAAGTAGCCCACAGGGGGAGTGTCTTGACATTTATGACTCTTCATTACTTTATCTTGCATTCTCAGACATATTTTTCACTAAGTATCAAGTCCTTTTACTAAATAGAATACAATTTAATCAACACAATATATTATAATCTGATATTAAGGCAATACTTAAACTTTAGATGAGGATACAGAAGAAACAACCTGAAACAAAACAGGATTCACCAGGCAGCACGGAGTTCACAATTTGTTCACAGCCATATCTTCAATCTGCCACTTCATGTATCACAACTCCCACCACACTCTATTTTGAGAGCTGAGGTGGGATTAAATGAACACACAGATCATGAATCAGGTTTTTTTTGCATATGGGTGGATTTCACCTGCAGTGCTTCATATTTTGTATATTTTCACATAAATAGAGGGTGACCATGCTTCTTCATTCTTTTGCCTCCTTTACATAAAATTTAATGTAAATGTTAGCACGTAGGAAATACAAATAATGCAGTTACTTTAAAGAAAATGAATAGCAACTAGAAATAAAATATTCTGCCTGTATTGGAAGAGAGCAAGAATGCATCAGAATTAAGTTTGACTGCAAAGAGCCTGTAAATTTTGAATGATAATCTCTCTTTTATGTGGCTTAGACAATAGTAATTATAGCAATTTTTGTGAACAGTATCTGTCGAGCTACGTAAAATGAAACTGCACTAATGAGATATATTTGAAATCAGTAGGACTGCAGTATGAGGAAAATATCCATTGTGCTCCCTTGTTTCAGCTGCACGTGAAACCAGTTCGGAGACTTAAAATGTACGAGGAAAAAAAGCAGCAAACACTTGCCATGTGCTACTTAGCACACACTGTGACAGTGACAAATTCCCTCAGTGATTCTCAGGTGCCCTGTTATTATCTTTAACTGCCTTCTAGGCTGTCAATCTTCTGCTTCCAGATGGTATCGGTCATTCACACAGGCAAAACCTTGCTCAGAGGGACTTACACTTCGTACTGGTAATAGGTGTTTTATCTTCCAGTGGGTTATTTGCCCACTATTCTTGTGGAATTCCACAAAAGAAGCATCTCTGATTATCTGACAATTTATCTTTTGTACAGATCTTGTTGGAAATTGAGTTACTAGAAGGAGTTGGTTCTTTCAAAATGGAATCTCTCCCTGAGGCTTTCAGTGCAGGATAATAAGATTTCATCTTCTGCATCTCAGAAAGTAGGGGACAGGAAAATACCCACACCTCCAGAGCGCTTGATAGGGAACACCAGCAATTCAGTACACAGCACATCCTTCTGGGGTATCTAATTCTGCAGCTGGCCCATACAAAAAGGTATGTACCCATAATCTCCACGGGAGCCCAGCCATGTTGTATATCTCCCTACAGTTACCATTTATTGTGCAGAACACTTGAGGCAGGATTTTTTTTTCTCATTTACTCTTAAATAAGACTATGGTAATTTATCCCTGACTAGGTGTTACATTATCCTCTCACTACTGAGAACCCATCATCATGGTTCGGGGCACCACTAGCTCCTCTTTGTGCTGGGGACAGGTCCCTGTCCCACTGCCCTGAAGCTACACCAGAGCTATGTATGGGTAAGAGCACATTAACACATCTAAAATGGTGAGCATTACATCAGCTGCATTTCATTTGATGGACTTCACAATACCCTGACATTCTGTCTGCAAATACTTTTGAAAACAATATAATAGAAAGAAAATACACTTTTTTTTTTTTACCTAGAACATCAGATGTCAGGTAAGTTTTGCATAAATGCTGTGATCCGGGGCAACATAACGAACAGGCTTCCTTAATAAAGTTCAGTTATGTTAAAGAGGTTAAAGTATTTAATCAATAGGAGACCTAACAGCTGACTCATTGAAAAGAATGCTCTATAGTGAAGTGACATTCTTCTTCTATTTAATCGGCTAAATAAAATAATTGCCAGAATTCCTAGACAAAAGTAAGAAAAGGAAAATTATTTTCCATGAGAAGGTTAGAACTGTGGAATTCTCTAATTCCTACAGTCCATGCCATGACTTTTGTTTCTTTGTATTGATTTGTTAATTTAAAAAATTGTTTAAAACATCTAAAGCACTGACAAATACACCAATGGCATAAAAATGGAACAGGTGCTGCCCATCTGAAGCTAGAGGGAGAAGAAGAGAAAGCTCTGTTTCAAGAAAAAAAACAAAAAACCACAAAGACTGATGCTACTGAGGTATTGCAAAAAAATGTGAAATCCAGGTGACATTTTTAAACTCAGCACATTTACAAGTCCTTTTAATGTAAGTGACATATTTTATTTTATTTTATTTTATTTTATTTTATTTTATTTTATTATCTTATCTTATCTTATCTTATCTTATCTTATCTTATCTTATCTTTTCTTATTTTTAATGTGATTCCCAAGGCCTTAATGAGTTACTTTTTAATAAAGGTACACAACAACTCTTCTGAGAAGTTATGTAGGAGTTTTATGATTGGACTTGATGATCTTAGAGGTCTTTTCCAACATTAAGGATTCTATGATTTCAGGGCTTGATAAAGTTAAAGAACAGCATTTCCAGGGGAAAAAAGCCAAACACATTTCTTGGTTTTTTTCTGCTGGCCAGAATCCATTCTTTTACTAGAAATAAATGAATTGAAGGACTGTGACAGCTCTCACTAAACCAAGTAATATTGCATGCATCCTCTACTCAGCACTTCTCTGTTTAGAGTTAAAAGAGAAAAAAAAAAATTAGGAATGGAAATACAATAAAGTCTACTAATTAAAATAATATCTTCAGGAGATAAATCAAATTGTCTAACACAAATATGATTTAAGATTTTTTTTCAGGTCATGTCAGTAAAAAAGTCACAGTTGTTCTCAACCTCTGTCAACCCAAGAGTGACTGGAAATGCTGACTGAGGGCAGTAGACTCACTGCAATGTCTTTGAAACAGCCTGGCTTTAGGTCTCATACATAACAAGAAAATTCAAACCAAGGTTTTCTCCTTCATCTGAAGTACACCTATCCCTTCAAATAAATTTGTTCTCAGTAATAAGGTCCTGTTATCTAAAAACCCACTTTTCACATTCTGCAAGGGAAAAATACTTTTGTACTATTTTCATAAGGAAAAACAAACAACCCACTTACAAAAGCCAGAGAAAAACTAGGAAAATGTTGAGAAATGTAATGTAACACTGATAGTAATATTGGAAATTAATACTAAAATGTTACTTTCATTTCCCTTTTTTTTTTTTGTTGTTGTTTTATTTTAGTAAAAACAGGCAGCTTACAGCTAACTTATCTGTGAATTTATATGTCTGTCCTTTCTAGCCTCTTCTTTAGTAAAAACATGAGTGCATATTCTTACATTACAGGTTGTTTAATTTTAAGTTTCTTAAATTTTAAGCCCCATGTCTTACTCAACTGCAAAACAAAGACACTGATGATCCAGTTTTCCTGGCTCCTCCTTGTTGACAATAACTTCATTATGCATATTGCACCCAAAAGCTTGACCTTTGAAGGTGTAAATCTTTGTACCTAGACAGAGTTATTACTAAGTTTATTAAAACACTGCCAAGTGTAGAATACAACCTTTCTATCTTGGCTGAGAGTCTGGTCACAGAAGGTTTTTATTGCACAACCCTCCCACAGTTCATCACATAGAGGTATTTTGAACTAGCTGACACCACCAAATCTACAGGAGAGATGAAAACAAATACCAAATTAAAAAATTAGCGTGTTTTATGCAAAAAGCCCCCCAAAACAACCTTTCTTCCATTAGCAATATTTCAGTTAGAATGAGAAAGAAATCAGATCATAAATATTCATAATTTTAAACATGACTATTACACCATCTTTAGGAAACTTTTTTTTCAAGATATACTTTTTAAATCCTCAAATTGTTCAATATAAGATACCTGCCATTTTTTTTCAGAATATGACTAAAACTGAAATGAAAACATACTAGAATTAAGGCCAGCTTTCCTGAATCCTAAAGTTCCTCTACCTGCCAGAGGTAATTAAATTGGCTAGACATTGATGTCAGATTTTCTTACAAGCAGCAGCAGAAATGGAAAATCAGAACGAGTATGCTCCAGAGACAATAAGAGAAAATTAAAAACATATATATTTTTTCTCTATGAAAAAATTTTCCCCCTGTGTATGAAATTTGCATGATTTAGTTTCATGACAGAGTTTTGGAGTCAAGCAGAAAAAACTTTTAAGGTTTTTGGTGACAGCAAAAAATGCGTGCATTTACACTCATATTAAGCTTTGTAAAAATACTTTTTGTTTAGCAAGAAATGCTCATACAGAAAATCCTTTCTGCCACAGCTTAAAACATGTTAATTTTTCACTCACTGTCATTATTCTAAGGGTGTTTTTTATTGTTGGGTGTTTTTTCCCTTGTTCTTTATCATTCCATTTATTTCACTAAAACTCTTAGGACAGGTTGCAGAAGTAATTTGTAGCTGCGTAACATCTGGTTTAGATTTTTTCAGGATTTCTGTTACATTTTAGTGTGCCTTCAGATTATGTTGTCTTGTGCTTAATGTGTGTAATCCATGTCTGCATTAAGAGGATACTTGACCGCGTTTAGTGTAAATAGCGGTGCCATCCAGTTGCCTGAAAACAACCACTAAATCAGCTTACAATTAGGGTGCTTCACTTTATCCCAGGGACGAGGACTAATTCACAGTGCTAAGGATCATGGCAGCAATGCTTTTAATTAAATATAACATCCCGGTTACACCAAATGTAGGCCTTGAATTCTGACACAGTTAAATTCGAAGATGGATAATCCCAGCAGTCTTTGAATTGGTAGTGCTGTAACCAGGAATAGATTAAAAAAGCTTTTTTTTTTATTTTAGAAGATAATAATAAAAAATGCTGAAATGGTATATTTTAGGGGTGGTACCTACAATGCAGGTACCACCCTTAATCCCTTTCAGATGGTTGCCACACTATTAGAAAAAAATTCCTACTATTTTTTGTCACTTGCAGGGGCTTTCGTCAGAAACGCAGCTCTGAATCAATGCGCACTATGTAGTCCTATTTCTAAATGCCTTGTGCCTCTTCCCAGCACAAAGAATAGGAAGGAGGGGGCAGACAAAAGTGACGTTAGCTACCTTCGCATCTCCGGTACTCTCCAGAAATTTAGTCATCCGCAGCTTGGCCCCAGTGCTATTCTGAGCGCTAAAGGCACAAGGCACACGGCAGCTGAGATGAAACGCATTCAGCCAAACCAACTCCCTCCCTCCCTGACCTGCTCTCTCCTCAGCTGGGATATGACTGAACATGGGCAGATGCAAAAAGGCCAACTCACTGTTGTCCTTTATCTCTTACAGTCATAGATTTGGAATATAAGATAGAGCCACATAAATACTCCTACCTTGTCTTCCCTCTTTTTGGCTTATTAACATTGTTTATGGACCATAGCCATCCAAAGGCAATGCAAACAAAATAGTTGCTTTTCTGTCTCAGAGATGACTTATTTTTTCAGTTCCCTGCAGAAACCTTCTGTGAGATAAAGGCACAGAAGTACGCAGAATATTTCTTCAGGAGCTCCAGGAAAGCTCCCCAGGAATGGTGCTGTGGATGAAGGAAAGTACATAAAGCTGTTTTGAATGAAACAAATCAGGCTCAGTGATGTGGTAACTTCTCACTAAACATGTTTTTGATTGCTTATAACCCTCTCTGCTCTGGAAAGCTGCCTTGCACCATCATTTCAAATTATTTTGACTATTTCTTCAAATTATTATCAAGTGAGGTGCTGCGAAGGAACTGCACAGACATTGCTGCAAACAGCATTACACAGAAGGCACAAGTTACTGCCAGTGAGAAACCAAATGCAGTGAAGTTCTGAATTTTTGTATTTTCTGCAGCACAGGAGAGAGTGCCCAGTTTTTTAGAGTCCTTGTGAGAAAACATTAGCTAGAGAGGGCGGAGGATTCCCACTGCCCGGCCCTGGGGCACTCAGGGGTGCTCTGTTCTTACCAACCCCTTTGCCTGAGGGGCACACAGGCATGTTGGCATGTGCTGCTTGCAGCTTCCCTGGCTTGTGCCTCAGTCATACCCACCCCAGACACCCACTGGGGTGACCTGCCAGCACCACACACCCACTGACATCACCTGTCACCATCGCACACCCACTGATGTCGCTCACCAGCATGGCACACGTCAGAAGCAGAACTGAGAAACTGAGGTGAGCATTCCTGGAGCAGCCCAAGGCAAGGGATGTCCAGCCATCCAATTTATGCCTGAGACCAAAGACTATCCAGACTACCCCTAGGCTTTGTACTGCCAGGCTGTAAAATCCGGAGCAGTCACGCTACAATTCTGGAAACTTAATTTAGGAAGAAAAGGTGATTATTACTGTTTTTATTATACTCTTCTAGTCCATAATACAAAATCATTTTCTTCTCGGCTTCTTTCCTAGATAGGATTCATTATATTTAAATGGCTACCCTGTGACTAGCCAAACTTTAATGACTGTGAAGATGAACAGCATAGTTTAGATTGTGACGAATTAGCTCCTTGTGGCAGTTGCAACCAGTCATTAAAAAGTTTAGCTTCCTTACAAAAGTTTATCGTGATGCCCATAAAAGTAGGTTTTTTACCTAATGGCAAAAATTCACAAAGCAGTAAACAACACCTGACTGTAGGTTTGCATAATGTCTAAAAAGCTACCATTAGGTATCATCTATTATTATATTATTTGTGCTTTGTTTCAGATGCTTGTGTTTGCAAATATGTTATTTACTACTTTTAATATGAATGCCTGGCGTTTCAATGGAACATGCTGACAGACTACTCATGTCTCTGGAAAGTTAACATTACACAAATCAAGCAGCTTTACAGGAACTTCATTTTATAAGTGTAAGCAATTTCTATAAATGTCAAAATATTTCATCATTCTGGGAAACAAATGCTTTCCATTTTAATTTTCTTTTAAAATTTATATTTTCAAGTTTTAAATCATTAGGGAAGTTTTCCAGTAAAAGATGTTAAACTTAAAGAATTAAGATGTTTCAGTCAATAGTTATCTATTATTTGTCTTGTGCAAACGATATATTTTTAGTTTTTTGCTTCCTTTGAGAAAGAAGCTGAACTCCAAGAGCCTGTCATGCCTTCACAACCATGATTATTTTATTTACTTTAAAGTTAGCCCCTGAAATACGGGAGATAGATCTAAGGGCAAACAGGCTAGGAAGGAGTTGTTGAATATTACAGTCAGATAAACTTTAACACATGGCAGATCCTCATGCTGACTTTACACCTAATACTCCTGAGCATCTTACAGCTAAAATACAAAGTAGTCTGTGGTGTTGTTAGTCTTTAATACTTTTAAAGACACATTGAGTGTTAATGGGGTCCTCTGGACTTAAGGCTTTGTTGTTTATTATACCCAGACTGCCTGGGTGTTGTCTAATGGCATTGTCCAGTAAGTCACCTAATTCCTGACCTGCTGTTAAAGTCAGAAACCCTCGGATTATCTCCATCCACCTCCCTGCCTGAAGCAGCCTCACTTCAGCAGTGAGTCATATCACTCCCAAAACCATGCTTCAGACCCCAAAATATCCTCACACTCTGCATTCCATCAGCATCTCTGAAACACAAGAGCACGTATGGAAACTTGAAACCAAACAGTACATCCACGTTGCCAAACCAGCTTTCATTCCCCACTGCTGCACCAGTGTGATACCCAGGCACAGCTCAGAAGTGCTGGCTTCCCATCCCTGGTGCAGAGCTACCCGGGGCCTGCTAAAGATCCCAGCCCCCAAACAGCAGAAATAAGGACCTTGAGGCACAGTGCAGTGTAGGAAATTGCATAGGCAGCCAAAGAGCCCAAGGTGAAAACTGAGGACAAATGGAACTTCTATTAACAATGTTCACTTGTCATCAACACAAAATTCACTCCTGGAAGCTAACAGCGAGCAGGGCTTGGGGTCAGGAACTGGACCTGGTACTTTATAAATGGCTCTGGTGGCTGGCTTTACTGTGCAGCTGCCTGCCAGGAGCAGGGAGAGGTTATTTAACCAACCAACCAACAAACAAAAAACAAAACAAAAAAGAACAGGGAAAGGGTTTTTTCCAGACTAACCTTTACTCTGAAACGCTGAGCATATGAAAAACCATTCCTCTTTTGGGTTCCTATCTCTGGAGCAATGCTGTTCTCATTTGGATATGCTAAAATTGAAATAGAGGCAACATCAGATAATTAATGCCACTGCTCCTGACTCTCTCATAAGAGAGATCTGTTCCTTCCTCTTCCCAAGGGAATTTTTCAGTGTTCTGTCATCTAAATCAGCAACAAGGTTCCCACTACCTCTCATGGCATGGGACTGGGACACCATAGCACTGCAAAAAAGAGGTCAATCACAGCTGTACATTCGAGTCTTCACAGGCATTGTAAAATGAATTTCATAATCATGATTTTCTAAATATTTTGAATAGATTGGTCTCAGCTACAGTACAAAAAAGCTCTTTACTTTCAACTTGCCCATTACCACCTCCCAAACCTGTATCAGGTTTTCCTCTCAGATGCTACATTTTAAGATTCTGAAATGGGGATTTTGAATAAACTTAAAGGTTTCTGCTAGGTGTTAAAATCTCGTTGAAATTCAGTCAAAGATAAGTGCCTAACCCCATCAGAGCACTTGAAAATTGCTACATAAACTCAAAGGCACAAACCAGTTTATATCCTCTGTTTTTTCAATTCAAGGAAAAATGAATATCATCTAAAAGTGCCATATTTTGTTTGGGGCTTTTTTTTTTTTTTTTTTTTTTGTGATACAAACAGTAATAACTTCTTACAAAGCTAGAGCTGGCTGATCTCAGAGTTATCAGAGGGAGTTCACCTCAGAGCTGCACAGGGACAATGAGAGGGAAGATCGTGAGGTTACAGCAGCAGGCCCAAGAGAACTCGCAAGAACTACATCCTGCTGTACAGATGGCTTTCTGTATTATACCAAAGAGAGACATTTAGGTTCATATCTTTAAAGGTTCTTCAGTACTTAACTTTCATTGAAGCAGGTGACTAAATGGTTTTGAAGAACTGGATTATAAGCTCTCAGATTCCCATACAAATTAAGGTCCCTAACAAGCAGCTTAGGCAGAATTGCAGAAACTAACTCCAGGAGTCCAATTCTCAAAACTCTGCAAAACCCATTTAAGTTGATGTCTATTGATGCCTATATGCTTTCATGTAAGAATTTTTTCTTGAGCAGCAAATGTTTGCTTCCATCTGTGTTGAGAATTGTCTCCATGTAGTTAAAGAAGGAAAATACTTGTGGTTATTTTCTAAAAGGAGAAATGTTCCTGCCATCTCAGAGTTACTTAACAGTCAGGAGTGAGTTACATCAGAAAAGCAGTCATGGGTTATTTACATACAGAAATATATCTGAAGGAGGAAGCTGTAGAAATGCCCTAGTTTTAAAATGGTAGCTCAGGTGCCAGTATGCCAAAGATAGATTCAATGGCTTCTTCAGCCTGAAAGAGTTCAAATCTGCATCTCAGGAGAATCCTACAGCTCCCCTGATGTAAGGGAAAGACAGGGTGAAGGGAGTGTCTCTAGTTTCCAAATTTGATTTTTTAAAAAAATCAGGTATTTTGCCCCAGAGACAAAGCAAAATTCTTTACTGCAGTGATTAGAGCATGTAGCACAAGACATACTTCTTCTTCTAATCTTGCCTCCAGATAAAAGACAATTATTTTGCATTAATACATTATTTTACACCCAGTATTTAAATAACCCTTCATGTTTTTGGTTTTGCAAAGGAGCACTTCCCAGCTTTATTTTCTGGTGAAAGAACTTGTAAACTAACCATCGGTGCTGATTAACGGAGCTGCCTCTCCCAGATACCTCCCAGTCTTCTCCCTACCCTGGGTACGGCTCCTTCTAGTGAATCAAATTTGTTTGTCAGGAAGATTAATATGCAGCTCTCTATGATTAACACTCTCTCATAGAGTTATTCAGATATTCCTTCTGTAACCAAGCTCCTGATATGCTGACAAGGCATGAGATATGCCCACATGTTACATATGGCACAGCGTGTGGTGACGTTTCCACTAGGTTCTTATTGTGCTGAAAATCTTCAAGTCCTTTCCAGGTTAAAAGTGACTAGCACATGTCAAGCAAAAATAAAGAGCATTTTTTGTTGTTGTTTGATTTGATCTCCTGGTATTTTTTTAGCCTATACCAAAACATCTGTGGTTTTAGAAGTCATTCTCATTTAAAACATTTCCTTTAAGTACAAAAAATGAGTATGTAATTTGCTCAAATCCTCCAGCCAACTAAGAATCTCTCTCAAGAGTTAATTACAGCAACTTAAGATGGAATATATTCTTTACTCATTGCTTATTTAATTTGTTCAAGACTTTATATTGCAGTACTTCCTACTTCCCTCTTTAGTCTGAATCATTTTACACTTTTCCTTAGCATTTCTATTTTAAGTACAGGACTGTACCATTTCAAGTGAATGAACATATTTGTTCTGTACGGCTTGATAAATGAGAACATTAGATATACCCAACAGCCTAATGAAGTTCCCCACCTTGGTTTGGATGCTGCAGATTGTTTATTTGATTATTTGGAGAAAAATCTCATCTTTGATATTAGTGCTAAACAATGCGTGGCTTCGTTGATGTTTAATAGATAACAGACTTAAAACAACACTGTCGGAGTTTATCTTTTGTACCCAACAGCTGCGCAGTTTAAAAAAACAGAAGTACAATACTGTATTGTATACTTGAATTACACACTTAGTTTAAGGGATAAGAATCCCAGCAGCAGATGGCATTCCAGGCTGTCATAGCAGGGGAAAAAAAAAAAGATAAAGCAGGCCAATAGTCTGCCTTGATATTATAAATCAACAGACTGGTTACTGCCGAACACATGAAGATTAATACATCAAAATCCGTGGGTTATTTCTGAGAAATGAAAGTAGGGAACACCTCGGTGTGGACGATGTCATGACGAAACTGTGCTTCAGATAAAGTAAGTAGACAGAGAAGCCCTTATTAATTGAAGTTTCCCTAGTATATGTCATTAAGTGCAATTAGGTTCTTGAACTGCAATTTGGGGGAGAAACCTGAGGACAGATTCTCCACTCCCAGGAAAGTCCAGCTGTTGCAGTGTGACAAGGTATGGGAATCACAACTCCCAGGCACATCACCCCAGAGATGAGCTTCACAGCTTGACAGAGACAGCGCTTCAGTGGATCAGGGAACCATGAAAGTTCATATATCCAGTGTAATCCTGTCTCATTCCAGGAGTGAGCCCCTCTCAGCCTAGTTTCAACCTCACAACAGACTCAGATTAGCTGAGGGGTTTAAATCCCTGGTCAACAAATAAAGGCATATGGTACGAGAAATCTTCCTTAGAGCTGGAAGGATTAAATCAGCTGAAACAAGTACAGTTAAGAATTCAGGGCTGGCAATTATGTGTTTATTCTCTGTGAGAGAGTAACTGTACTGCAGATTTGGACAGTGACTGCTAAAGTGTTGTATGAAAACCACTTCAAAAGTAAAGGCATCTCCAGCACTATAATCACCAACACGACACAGCAGGAGAATTCACACAGAAGGGTACAAACACACAACACACATTTAACTAATTACTTACTTACCACAGTTTTTCTGCAGCCTTCATGAATGGGATATTGATGAATAGGTTTCAACAAACCTTGCCTTGGCAACCAGGACACAGCTGCCAAGAATACGGCTCCCCAAAAATTAGCCGTTTGTCATCAATTGTATAATAAGACCAAAGAATTCACAGTTAATGTCGACATGACACCAGCAAACATTATCAACAGATCAGAACACATAATAAACTCTTAGGTGATCAAAAAAAAACCCCAAAAAGCTAGAAACACATAAAAGAATTGATGGAAAACCACAAAAATTTATTGATTCCCTGAATCCCAGTCTAGAGCCTCACTCAGCACTCTGATATTTTAAAAAGCACCAATGAGTTTTCAGGACAATCCCCAGTCATGTCTTTAGATTTGTTTATTTCTATAGACTGTTAAATGCTGAAAAAAAATCCTTTTTTCAGCTTGAAAAGACAATATATTCCTATGGTTTCACTGTTGGCACAAAATGATGTTCTTTTTCTGTTTCTTTGTTTTTCAGTTGCATTTATCAAGTTGTCTTAAACTGGCATTGCTGTCCTCATTACAGTAATTGCAACATAATTACATCTATAATTCACAGGTTGTAATTACAATATTGTAGAATAAAAGGATTATAAAATATCAAAGAAGATTTATAAAACAAATGGTAGAGTGCACCTTATAACACACCTACAATATAACACACCTATATCTCCTGGGCTGCCCTTTTCAAAAACAGGTGTCATGCTCATTTGTCAAGGGAATATTAATCCAGTGAGGATTTTCTTTTGGTTTTCATTCTGTAGAGTATACCAACATTCAAAACCTGAATGGTATTTGAATATTTTCAGTTGTTTCATCATTGTATCTTAAGGAAAACAAATTTATCCTTTTTTAAAGACCTAGAATTTGGGGTCTGTGATTAGAAAATCTGAGATAAGGAAAATAATTTTTACAGTGAAAAATTGGAAGCTTCCACAGATTATGAACACTCTGAGTTCACACAGCTATTAGGTCTCATCCAGCAAGACATAACATTTTCTCTATATATTATTATTGTACAATATTTGTACCATTCACAGATATTCAGTAGACATCTGCATTAATTTTCAATATTCTTAAGCTGTACAGTTCAGGCTATCATTACTGATGTCAGCGTAACTTTCCATAATTTTTCAAGAGGATATCTCCTCTAAAATGGAGACTTAATATATTTTGGTCCTATTTTACATGATCTGAGTAGCTGAATGACTACTTATCCATTCTACCTGAATGACTCTATACTTCAGGAAAAAACCTAACAAAACAGAATCAAATAAAATGAACCAGAAAAAATAAAAACACTTTTGCTGTTCTCCAAATTGTAATATCATAATTTTCACAGCCCAACTAAACAGTGTCTTCTGCAGCTTTAAAATGTCACAGATTTTGGTATATTTTAACGTATTTTCAGGTGTTTCTGATTGCTGAAAATTAACCGAAATAGCTATCTTCACACATTAAAATATTTTATATATGCCATTTGCACTAAAAGAGACTTCAGAGCATTTAATATTTTTGTTTCTTTATTTTTTCAACACAGGTCAGAATATGGAAGAGTTTCTCATGACTTCTGCATTCCTGTGATTATTATAACAATACATGTAGTGCACAGATGTGGCTGATTCCTCAGATGCATTGGAGTTAGACACATCCATCAGGGAAATCACATCCACTCCATAGTGGAGGAGAAATAAAAAACATCCATTTAGAAGAGTTGATTGAACTGATGATCCTCTGCTCTAACAGAGAAATAACTGCTGGCAAAATAGGTGTGACTGCTCTTCACTAATATAGAAAAATTACTAGCACACACACAGTACCTATTTTAAGAGGAATCAAGGCTGAAATCATCTAACTGGAGCTTAATGGTAATAAATGTACAGAAATCTTGTGAACATCCCCAAATCAAGTGTCCCAGAGCCCACAAAATTCAAATATAGAGGTACATTAAAAATTACAGTAAGAAATACACAACTAATGCTTCTGAACTTCAGTTTATGTTAAATAATATCAAAACCTATCAGATTAAATACATAACCCAAGTTTCTTTTACTGGGCTACATAAATGTCCTTCTCTGTTTTTCTATATTGTTTAGTAGACATATTATAGATCAGTTACATTAAGTGATCTTTTAAATAATTACTCTAGAGCATCAAAATTCATTAATTATGCACCTTAAAAAACAATGCTTTGATTAACAGTTGGAGAATATTGAATAAGAGCATAGACAAAGCTCTTTTATATGTTTCATATGTTATACATTGATGTTGATAACAATAATGTTAAACAAACATTATATGTTAATGATGTAATCATTCCAATCTCCAGTATTCATGTTTCAAAGTAAGTATACTTTTTAAAGGACTGAAAAACTAACAGACATGTCTTTTTTTCTCTAGGAAATCTGTTTTATAGTGAGAAACTTAAAGAAAAAATAATTACTTCATTTATTAAAAAAGTGATCCTAAATATATGCAAGAAAATAGAATTTTAATAAAGGAATTTTGATGCAGACTGGTACAATGTGACACTGCAGTGTCTTGCTTCTGACAGTGGATACATTCAGAAAAGAAATCAGGTGAAAATATTTAATAATAATGATATTGGAGCAACTTATCTATTGAAGCAGTCAATTCTCTGTTGCAGAAAGTATTTAAAATAATATTAGCTATCTTATTAAAAAATATCCTCTGGCTCAAGAAGGAGTTGTGGACTTGATTTGAAATCAGCTAATAAAATTATACATCATCAGCTATGCCATGATCCAGGAGAATTATAATATTGGTTTCCTTCGGTCTTCAAAGTTTAAGGAAAAAAAATCGCATATACAATACCACTGCAACTTTTCTAAAAAATAAAGAGCTCACTTTCATTGTTCCTTGGCCATTTCTATTATGGCAGCTTTCAGTGTAGAAATTTTTCATTCCATGGTGTTTACTTTAGGAGGAGTCATCCTTTACAATAGTCATTGAGTGCACATACAGATTTCTGTTGATTTCAGGGAATTATGGTCTGAAATATGCTACAGTGCTCATCCTGAGTGCTGTCTTCCTATGTAAATCATCACCGTTGATCAATGGGATGAATTTCAAGATAAGATACCAATCAACAGGAGCTGGAGTGGAAGAATAAAACCCTCTGTGGTAGCTTTCCCTCAGATTTGCCTTCAATTACTTTCTTCCTCCTAAACATACAGGCATTTACTAAAAATGAAAAAGAACATGCTTTGAAATTTAAATTTTCCTACCAGTATCGAAATGCCTGCTTTCTGAAGTTTGAGAGGCACATTACAATGTTGTTTGTAACCACTTTGTTACAAAAGACACAATTTATTTATATAATTAATCAGCTGAAATATCCCCAAGGGTTTCTTTTTTCCCCAGGAAGACACCTTTTGTTGTTTAGAGGTAATGAAAACATTTCATCAAGGCTTTCTAGTGTGATTGATAGTCTTTGCTGAATTTTGTTGAAGGCTTTCTGTCTGAATGGTGCTTTGAGCTCTTTATTCACTTTCATGGGATCTGGAACATTGTTTTAATACTGTACTAGTAACAGGTGTTTCCCCTATAGGAAACCAGTAGCTCCACATTTTTGAACAACGCAAATCTAATTTTTATTTCAGGCTTGAAAATTTTCTGTTTTCCTTTTTAGGATAGGTCAAACCTTTAATAAGTCGCAAATAAACTTCAGACCTTCATACAGACAACTAAAGGAACACCGAAGGCTTCATTCACTAAACAGGCTTCTGAGGATATTCCTAAACAAATGAACTTTCACAAAGAAATATTATTATTATTGATGTTTTTAACTCTTCTCTGAAAATGTATATGGAAAGAGGTGGGTTTTTTTTCTTGAATGCTCAAACTGAAGGAGAACACAGATGAACAGCTACTCTGGTTTCAACAGTCAATCTGAAAACATGGGAAGAAACTGAATAAAAGGAAATTATTTTGTACTACATGGCTACTCTTTGAAGCTACTCACAGGCTAATCTTAACCTAGAGGCTACACAAAACAGAAAAAAAAAGGACAAAAGTAATTGCTGTGATTACACAATGTTAAATCCAGCACTGGCTAGTCAGTAGTAATGCAAATACCCTTCTGAAGGAGTACTTTACCCCTGTGATAACTCAAAGGGCATGTGGTTTGTGATAAAATCTATGGAGAAGGGGATTTAGCAAAAAAGTCGCTTTTTGAAACACCCAAATACATCAAAAACTCAGTAGGCAAAGAATGACTGAAATGCATACAGGAGAAAGAAATTTATAATTTATAAATACATAATTTAATAATAATATAATTTATATTGTTTATTATGGGTAAAAATACATTATAAATATAGATAAATATAAATTTCAAGACCAAGCTGGATGTGGCCTGGAGGAACTTAGTCTAGTGGGTGGCATCCCTGCCCATGGCAGGTGGGCTGGAAATAGATGATCTTCAAGGTCCCTTCCAACCCAAACTTTTCTATGATTTTATGAAATGCAAGTTTGTACGTGTGTGTGTGTGTGTGTGCGCGTGTGTGAATACATACGTATGTATAGGCTACAGGAAACTAACAGAAAAAAGCATAGAATTAGTCATGTGAGAGTATGCTTTCTCTTGCGTGTGTTATTGACTTCATCACGTGCAACGCCATACAGAAGGTTGAGCTGGCTGTTGATATTTCTAAGCATTTGGATCTTTGATTTCTTATAGCTTGTCAGTACATCAAAGGCTGATTTGGCCAGTGTGGCTTCCTCATTGACTCTACTGTATGCACCGTATCCCAAAGGAAGTTATTCAACTAACAGTGGAATGGAAACTCCCGTGATAGTCATGGGATCACATGCAGATTTGTCATCAGTTAGGGTCTAAAGGTGGTTAAAAGAGACAAGTACCATTTAAGTTTTAAAATGATTGTTTGATGAAGCACAAATAACCATTTAAACTGAGAAATCAGGTATGTACAAATATATTCATTGTACTTTGAAATGCTTTCATTACTACATGAGAAGTAAAAACATTGGAAAAAATAGAGGAACATGCCTTTAATATATTTTTAATGTATATTGCTGTATAAAGCCCTGAAAAACAAGACTGAAAAAGCAAGAACAGAATTCTAAACACTCAATTAATTCAAATGACACTTTTAAATCTAAGGAGGTTTAAACAAACTAATTATTCCCAGCAGAGTGGATATTCTCTCACGCAATGTTGATGTTAGATAAAAGTCTAATCCCTTTCCTTCTACCTGTTAATCTGCTCATTTAAGACTGCTTGTTAAAATCATGTACTGCTTTCCATACAATCCATGAACTGAATTATCAAGTGCAATAGTCACAATAGAAATATACATAAAAAATTGTAGTTTTTGTAATCACAGTTTCATAGCACTGAAGTTTGGATTTTGCAGAGTGATAACTGGTCCTGGCAGCAGTGACATTGTTAGTGGATTTTTTCTTCATGTTTCATCAAAGATGCAAAATGCTGTCAAACAATTATTCAGCTGCCATGTAAGTGACGTTTAGCTGAGATCTTGTTCATACAATACAAAGAATGTAAATAGGTTGTCACTAAAACTGCACTAGTAGACAGCTGCGGGGAAGAAAAATTATGCACATAACTAATTTATAAAGGCCTTGTATACAAACAAGTGTTGTCTGAGCCTTTTATTGATTATTTAACTAGAAATAACTTCATTTAGCTTTATACAAAGTACTAATTTACTTTTTTGGTTAAAAAACAATAAATGTAAAAATGTGAATCATCCTGAAAATTCCAAGCAACTTTGTTTCAGCTGTTTTGGAAAAATTTAGCAAATAAATTCTATTTTGTGTATTTTTATATGTAGGTATATGCTTATCAAAACTTTTGCTCTGAAAATTGTTTCCTTGTTTTTTGAAGACATTCTTTCTGCTTCCTTCTCGTTAAAATGACATTGGAACAAGGAGAAGAGTGTTTGCTGAAGTAGGGGAAATGTTAATGATATCAAAGCAGGCTTTTAAATCAACTTTTCCCTTTTCTCTCTTTTAAGAGGGACTCATTCCTATCACTTTTAATAATGCATTTTTCTCTCAGATCTAATAGTAGAACGGCTTTCAGTTGCCCTTGGACCTGAAATAGAAGATGGTATTTACTTGGAATGACTCCTCAAATTCAGACGTAGAGGACTAGGACTAGCTCCAGAGAGGTGGTTGTCTTAGTTTACCATGTTGCCGACACCTGGTTCACTCTGTAGCTGTGGTTCCGACAACAAATCCCCACAGTTTACTCGCAGAGGGAGCTCTGCTAACCCTCCCTTGCCTTGCATTTCCTTATATGCCCACACCCCCCACCATGCTTGCGTGCTTCCTTCCATGGCCTTGCATTGCCAGGCCTACACCTTGTTGGCATTTCCTTCCCGTTCCAACCCAACCTTGCATTTCCTTGCCATTCCTGACTATCCCTTCCTTTGCCTTCCTGACCCATCTGCGTCCTTCCCTTGCCCTTCCTACCACTCCAGTGCCTTGCACTGACTTGCTCAACCATTCCCCACCTAACAATTTTGCCTGGCCTTGCCTTGTGTTGTCTGTTCCTCTTACAACACTTACTGCATGGACCACCCCTCCCTTGGTTTGCCTTGCCATTCCTACTGTCTTGGTTTGAAAGACAGGTGTCTGCTAAGGAAGGCAGAAGTCCCCCCCTTGGAATGGAAAAATACAACCCCCTTCCCTCCAAATTATTATAAATTTGAAATTAAGGGGCTTTCAGGCAAAGATATGAGGAAATGGGAATAACAGTTTTTACTAATATANNNNGAGCATCTCACAATGGGATGGTGAGTCATGGGGCAAGGCACTGATGGGGCCATTAACAGGAGATAGTCCAGGTGGGGGTTATCTATGAGTCATGGGGCAAGGCACTGTTGGGCCCATTAACAGAAGCTAGTCCCGAGGGAGGAGGCAAGGAACATCGGCACACCTGGTTTTCAACAGCTCATGGTAATAGAATACATTGTAACCCAGGACACCTACCCAGCCTTGCATTTCCTTGTCATGCCTGACCATTCCTTTGCTTGGCCTTGCTTCCACACATCTTTCATTGCCCCCTCGGTAGCCTTCCCTTACCCTTCCTTGCCTCCACTGCCTTGCATTGACTTGCTCACCCATCCCCCAAATTGAAATCCCTACCCATTTTTCCAGGTCTTGCCTTGCCTTTCCTTCTCCTTCTAGGACTCTCCTTGCCTTGCCTACCTCTCCCTGCCTTGCCTTGCAAAGAGAGTATTTTTTATCTCTTCTTACAAAGAGATAAGACATCCTTCACAGGTTAGCTTAGTGCTTCTCCTATACTGGCTGCAACGTGCTTCTGATCCTTCCCAAAAAAACATGACACCTGTTGTGGTTTAGGAATGCTGTTCCCCAGTTTAAGTGTTCCCACTGAACCCAAACCTCCAAACCATGTGTTCCTCTATCACTTCCCATCCCTCTGCCCCTTCCTGCTGTGGTGGGGTGGAGAGGAGAATTGGAGGCACAAAGGGCAGATATCACACGTCGAGAGAAGAACAATTTACTGGAAACAGCAATGGGATAAGAAATGAATAGTAACAGCAACAATATTAATAAAAGGGTATACAAGAAAGGCAAATGATTCACATGGGAAAAAAAGCCCTCACCACATATGAGGGACTAATTAATGTTAGAATAAGAATAGCTCAGCACTGTTTGGATTTTGTTCTGAAATGTTTAAAATCTGGTTTTGCTAGCGTTGATGGAAAGTACTAGAAAAGCTGCTATGTCTTGGCTGTGACAGCACATGACAGCATGTGCACAGGGAGAGGTTCTGTTGCTGGGCGAGCCCCTCAGGGGGAAGAGAAGGCCTCTGTCTCTGGGGAGATTTCTCCAGACAGCTCCTCAGCGGGGTGGAGAAAGCCTCTATCACTAGGAGGATTTCTCTGGGCTACTCCCCCGAGAGCAGAGAGAACTCCTGCTGCTAAGGAGAACTCTAGACAACCCGATGATTTTCCTTGGATGACTGGGCCTCAGGAGGGGCTATGTGGTATAAATTATGGACTGCATCACATTGCCCAGCACAGCCTGGAGCCCTAGAATGACCTAAACTCAAAGCTGCTCTCACCTTGCCCTGGCCACCCTTGCCCAGCCTTCACTGTCCCTGCCCTTGCCCCTGCTCATTGCCATGTCCCTGCCACTCTCTTAGCCCTAGCCTGTGTCATTGTCCCTGCTTCTGTCCTGGTGTCCCACCACGCGCCACTGTCCTGCCTGCTGCTCTGTGATTGTCCTGCCCTGCCTGCTCACTGGCCTGTCCCACTGCTGCCAGCACTGCATCACTACCGAACTGGACTGACAGGACTTCATTAGCCCCATGGTTATAACTCTCTCTCTCCTGCTCCCTCTCTCTTTTTTTCTTGCAGCTCTCTTTTTAACTCCCTTTGCTTCTGCCTTTTCTATCTCCTCTGTTAGTGCAAATTTTCTTGTTAATTTGTTGTTCATAGGTGCAATATCGACCTCATTTGTGTCTAATTTCACCCTAGGAACATTTAGAATCCCCTCACAGTTCCTTCTTCAGAACATGACACCAGGCAGAAAAAACAATACCCAGCTGTGCTGCCAAGCTCCCCAACCCGGGTGCCACCCCCTTATCCCCACCCCTGGTAATAACACTCTGTGCTATATAACAATGGGCCCTCCTGGCTACTGCAAAAATTAACCCTGTCCTGGCCCAAAGGCAATGCCAGGACTTACCTGGGCAGGGATGGCTTCTGCAGTCTTCCAGAAGACAAGGAAACTCCCAAATCAAAACAGGGCCCACCTCATTGCAAGGCCCAGGGGGCTCCAGCTGCTGTTCCATTTTCCAGGAGGGTATTTTGCACACTGTACTGGATATTAGGCACCCTCAAGAAGAATATTTCATGACTGAGCATAAATAATGGAATGTGAGCTTTGTGCCCACATTTCCAAATTTTTTCCTTTGTCATCCTTCCCTAGAAACAGTCTAGAATCTATGATGGTTGAGTACCAGGACCATATAATACAGACATTCTATCTTTTTGTGAGCCACATAATCCTGAGGCTGTATTTTAACCACTGAACAAGTAGAGAAAAGAGAATCTTCTCCCCTTTTTCTCAGTACAAGACCTGTATTTACTGTCTTTTCAAATTTTGTGTGATAACCAGCTCTGGAAATGGCTAATGACTAAATCAAGCCTTTTGTCGAGGCTGGTCTACTTCAACAAATCTTATCAGGCTTAACCCTCAGCTGAGTGCCAAGATACTTATCCATGTCATAAAGGAAGCACTTTGTCATACATACAATCAGAAATAAAGGGAACTTGAGGAGGGAATACCCTTAAGATGTTGACAGATCTGTGATACATAACTAGCAACTTTGGTTACTAGAACGTGAATCAAGATCTTCATGGTCCGTGTTCAAGACATAAGCATTTACTTTCAACCTTTGCTTTCCACTGAGTCTCATCATTGTTGCAAAAGAGCATTAAGCTCTTTGGATCACGGGTAATGTGTGTGGACTTTCAGCAGTTGAAGAGTAGCTGTGTCCAACCAACCCAACATCACCTGGTTTTAATCTTCCCATTTGGTGGGGGCTTAGGTTTATTTCCTAAAAAAAAAACACAGCAGGACTTCACTCATGAAAGGGGAGCTTAAAGGCCGGTAGGTATCACCAAGAACATTTGATACTATTATTGGAACTGTACCAAAATCCCTGGGACATTCATCTTGAACCAAGATTGAAGAGACCTTCAGGGCACAGGAAACTGCCGTATGAAAAATCAACTCTTCAGTCAAACAAGGAATATTTTATAGTGAATACAAGATATTTTTCAAAATACAAATTCAAACACACTTTGACCTTTTAATTTATTTTCTCCATTATTTGAATTGGGGTTTTCCCTATTTTCCTCTGTAATAGAAGATACAGAGAAAATAAAACTGGAATTATGCTTGTTGTCAAGGAATAAAAATAACTAAGTAGCTTAGGAATGATTACCCTAAAGTCTGATCAAGCTATTCAGGCTCTATTAATGTCTCTGCTGCAAAGTGACGTAATTACTACCTTCTCTCTTGTTCTGCAACTCCTTATTTCAGCTGGGTCTATTTGATAAGTCTACATGGGAAGACAGAGCACACTTGTAGAAGTTTAGGTAGAGTTAAGTCTTGCTTTAACATGGATACCAAAATTAGGAATGTCAGGGTGTTGCAGTCTATCCCAATATTTAGATACCAGCAGACAAGATGGGTTTGTTTCTGATGCACAGCAAGGTTCAGCACCTTAACTGGCTGGTTTAAAAGCCAGGTAGTGAACAGAGAGTCCTCCGTCTATATGGAGTCCACGCACAAATCCACTAGCTTGCATTTTGCTAAGTAAATTTCATTAACTATTTAAACTGTTTACACTAGCAAAGATTTTGTCTTGATTAGGAGTGCTTTTCCATTTGCAGGGCGGTTTACAGAGAGTCTGCTCAGCCTGACTGCTTCTATTTGCAGTATGAACCCACCCTGCTAAAAAACTTCTGGTTCAAAAAGTAAATGTTGAGTAAGAAAAAAATCATTTCCATGAGGGAATAATCTCAAGATACATGCTAATTTTCTATATATAAAACTGATCTTTTTAAAATTGAATGCTATGTCAACACACATGCATCCCTCAGTATGCAGCACTAATATTATATTAATAAAAGTAATTTCTCCCTGCTGAGGTCTCATGGAAGTCAGTGCAGCCACATAAGGGACAGGTTTGGCCTCTTAGGTCTTATCAAGCCAATGAGCTAGGCAAATTCTGATATGGCTAAAGGAACTTAATGTCCAATTAAGAGCTCAGTAAGAATTAGAAAATTAAGTCACAATATACCAGGTCTCTTACGGCTGGTAGCACCATGTACTCTTTCACCTCAGATCTACCTGTGGGCAGATCTCATAAAGACATATATTTGCATCACAGTGTCATTTTTCCATTCTTATTATTGTCACTACAAAACATGACCTTTGGGCAGTAATTAAGTAACTTCCCTTCATTTCTCTCTTTCACCTGTTTTCTTTTGCCTCTGAGCTTAAAGCATTTGCAGTTAGTTACACATGCCAGCAGAAAAGGTAAATCCTATTTCTCTTTCTAATGCATTTTGTTTCTTTATAATAGTGGAGAGGTGACAACAACCTAAACTATTCCTCAGGCTGTTTTAAAGACAGTAATGACTTCCCAAATAACGTCTAGCAGCAATTATGCAAATTTGTGCATATTTTTATACCATTCATTCAATACAGGCGCAGGAAACTCTTTAAAAAGAGAAACCATAACAAGCAAAAGAAAGGAAGATGTTTGAAGACACACGACCATGAAAGAGAGACTGCTTTAACGTGAAAGTTTTCACAAATGCACAAAAACTCCAATGGGAGAGGTTTTCATATAAAGTCAAGGAGAAAGAAGCACAAGATCAAGCTGTCATCAGAAACATAGTTATGAAGTCATGCCACAGAAAAATGAAGAGGGCAGCATTAAATTGGATTTAAAAAATGGGTAACAAGTTTTAGGTTATTAAAATGAGCAGACATGAGGTAGGCTGCCTGATATGTCTGATGGAAGCATTACTAAACCCTAAAAATGAGAGAGAAAACATTTAGGGAGATCATAAAAATGGGAATTATGTTAGTCAAGATGGAAAATCATTAATTCTATAATACTTATTTTTTACATTGCAGACCATTGTCATGATAAGTGTTGACACATGATGATAATACCATGATTCATGCCTCAAAATTCTAGTGAATTCTTAGGTAAGCATTAAGACTGCAGTTTCATTAGATTTAGCAAAACCCTAATCTATTAGTACAGCATCTAGACCTTTGTCAGAATCATCAGAAGTGGTTTTGTTTTATTTTTAAAAAGACTTGAGCACAATAACCATACCACTGCTGTAATGTACTTCTTCCATACTTTCTAATATATGTTTCTCTAAAACTGACTGCTAGGTTTCATTCAAAATAATGTTCTATTTCAGGTATTTTATCTGAGAATGCTCTGTGATATGAAACATAAATAATTTTAATATATCCTTTAAGTCATGATAATTTCACTTTACCTTTTCTACATTTCGAAAGATCAAGTTTTGTTGCAGTGCACTGCAAATAGTTACCTGCTGAGCTGAATAATGTGAACAAGTGTTATTTAACCTTTGTTTTCATTTGTACTCTAAACAAGACTTTCATCTTCCTAGTGAGTTTAAAAATGATGACTAATATTTATTAGGAAATGGGATTTCTTCCAAGTTGCAGTGCTGCTGGGCATTTCTTTTTGGCTTGACATGCTGCACTTCAAATAATTCTCAAAGTTCTGAATTAGTCCTTGATAAATCATACAAACTTGAAAGTAAACCAACAACACAACCTAGAACAATCCTACAGAATGTCAATTGTTGGAGAAAAAAAAAGAGAGACAAAGAGAAAAAGAAGAAAAGAAAAAAGATAAAAGAGACCTCCTCTCCCACACACTTTTGTCCAGCCTTGTGAAATGACCATGAACTGAAATCCACCTCTTTGCTTTAATCCACCTAAGGATTAGTAGTGTTAGTCATGCACTTCTCTTATGAAGACAGCCTGAGCTGGGGTTTGTTCAGCTTGGAGAAAAGATGGTTCTGGGAGGACTTCATAGTACCTTCCAGTACCTAAAGGGGTACAAGAGAGCTGCAGAGGGACTTTTTACAGAGACATTGAGTGATAGGACAAGTAGAACAAGAGGGAATGGCTGGAGAAAGTAAGCAGCAATGTAACAGTCGTCATTCCTATGGAAGCCATTCTCCAAATCAATAATAGCCTTCCTGTGCAACACTTTTAGTCCATCTTCTCACTTAAATAACACTGACTACATTTTTAGGATGTGCAGAAATATGTAAGTGCTTCAGAAAATATTTTTTTTGCTTTTGTAACACAGCCCTATCAACACAACGTATGATTTACTTTATTGTTTGATGGGGAGAGGAGGCTATCGGCAAAATGTTTAAAAACAGTAGTTTGAAAAATTCAAGTGGTCTAAAGACACCTATTTGAGTGTATAGAAGCCAAATTAAAACAGCACTGCAGATTTTGTTAAGATGGTCGCTGAGGAGTTTTAAATACAACAGAACAGAAAAGGAGGAGGAACATTTGGGTTTAGAGGATGAAACAACTACTCAAGTCTGCTATGTGTGGATATGGAAAATCAGAACAGCATCTTGGTAGGGCTGCCTCATTCAGCTTTCACTTTTCCGGTATAGCAACTTATCCTGACAGTACTTTTAAATGGTTTTACATCTTTAATTTCCACAAACTTACAAAGGATTGCTAAAGAAATGACAATCTAAAAAATATTAAAAAATGGAACAAAGTCTGTGATATGAAACTGCTATTGTAACAGGAAAAACGTATAGCATCAGTTTCAAGAATATTAGATCTTTAGATTTGCAAACTCTCAAATGAAACTGAAAATTCTGCCTCACAAAAACTTATGCCCACATGTATGGGAGAATTCTTTATAGCTAAAAATAATTTTTAAATAAAAAAATTAAAATAATAAATTAGAAAATTCTAGATTTAGCTCAAATAGGAAAATTAACAATGTTATTTTACAGAAACATTATTCTCTCTGACAAATAATTTTGTTACTATGCTAGCACTTTATGTACTCACAGTTTCTGCAAACAATGTGCAAACAATAGCCCAAGATGAAAGACAACATCACACAGAGTTTCTAGCCATTCTGGATACCAGTGGAAATGTTCTAAATATTTTGACCATAGGTCCTGTATCACAGCAGTCTCACTGGATTTAAAAGTCCTGCCTACACATGCATACATGCTTACATAAGAACATACTCACACACAGTTATCACAGAGATTTATGAGGGGGACACTGACTTATCTATAAACTGAAGTATTGAAGACTGGTTTTGGATCTAGTTTCTTGTCAGGTCTTTCTCTGTTAGCTGTCTGAAAGTGTTTTTCTCATATTTGTTTTGCTTTTATAAGTACATCACTAGGAAGAGCTTTAAAAAGTGCTTTTAAAGTATCAGAAAGTAAAATTACTCTCTTGACAATATTGGCTCCCAGAACAGCATGATTTGTTGTTATATTTTACCATCAGTTTGGTAGGGAATAAGATTGCTGCCTTTCCTCCTTTCAGAAATACACAGTAGAAGAATTAAGGCTTTTTAAATGCAGGAAAAAAATAAAATAAAGCAACAAAAACATAAAGGGAAAATGTAGCTGTTGGTAGTCTTAACACCAGCAAAAAGAGAAAAAAAGGCTGTCAGCATTTCTTGATGTCATATATTTCTAAGAACCCCCTGGGCTAGAGGAAAGGCCGTATCCACATTCATATCCACCGAGCGCCACCCTGCTGCTTCTTTGCACCTTTGCCAAATAACCCTTCTCTGACCACAGCGAACACCCTGGAGCTTAAGCCCAGATAAATCGGCATTATTTATGCTAACTGCAAATTTTCGAGTTGTGCTCAGGTTTTCTCCTGTATTATGCATACAGAGACAAGCTGAACTTCAGCCCAGAGACAGATTTGTATTTGATTTTGGGGTGCCAGTTGGAGAGAATAGAAGTGCTTTGTTTACACCTTTTGCACTGAGCAAGTAACTCAAACTGCACTCCAATGTTACTTGCCATTGCACATGACTTGAAGCATTACTTGCTTACAGTGTTCTCTGCTGTGGCAGAAAAGCTACTTTTTCATGACTCCTTGAGTTGCTAAATACTGGAAATCCCAGGAAAGCTGATGAATAGTTTCTTACTGGAAGAACAGGAGATGACAAAATGCTTCCCAAAAATGAAGGTCTTCCATTCCATGAAACATGCATAAACTTTATTAACAAATAAACCCAAGGAAAGTAAGATTTCTCAGTCTCAGGTTCTCTCTCTGCCTTTCTCTTTTTCTCCCACACACTTTTTTTTAGCATCACAAACATACATGCTTAAATCTGATTTTAAGACAGTTTGTTCTAGCGATAGTGTAAGCAACATCACTCATCCACGGCAAGAGAGACTATTTTCCCCTCTGAAGTGAAACTCCAGCTCCAATATTTGCACCTGCTGGTTCACAAAAAGTTACTCGGACTTCCTTTTGTATGCAAAACTACTTAGCTTGATATAATACTATTTTAACAGGAAAGATATTCTGAGTGTTTACTAAATGTTCACACACTAAATTCACTGTAAACTTGCCATTTATTCATGAGTTCACAAAATATATTTATTCCTAGAAGCAACCAAAGACCTACTTGAACTGTTTCACCGTGTTTCACTTCAGGTCTGCAAATTCAAAAAAAAAAAAAGAAGCAAAGCCCAAACTCAAAATCCATATCATTATATAATTAAAAAGACACAAAACCCACCAAAAACGTAATGTGCATCTTATTGTACACTTGACAACCAAATTAATCTATTTAGATTCCATTTTAGAAAGTTTTTCATTAACCATAGAAGCAGCATTTCCAGAGTGCTATTTTACACACTATCATCTTGCTTTCAGTATTGTAATTCATAAAACAAAAGACAAAGCTGCAGAGAAAATGAATGCCTTTTTCCTTTACATTACTGCTGACATCAAGTGTATTAATAGGAAGTAAATTACAAAGAAAGAAAAAAAATTTTGAAATGGAAATTATTCAAAGTATTCAAATCACTCATGCTTGGAGTTCTAAATATAACTTACAGTGGAGCAAAAGGACAGTTCAGTTGACTGATAAATACTTTGGGGCAAAATCTATTTTTCAAAGCAGATTACAAATATGAGGAATAAGTAGGCAGTAGAGATCCTGTGGCTGAGCAAGGAACTCATAAGTCTAGAAAGCTTGAAAACAACATTATTTCAATTTCCCTTACAATAGGACTGTATGACTTACAAGTTTCCAGAAGTAAGATTTATAATCTCTTGGCTGCCAGGCTATAAATAACAAAAAGGCATGGAGCTAAGGAAGGAGTAGCAGGCATGAAGGAGAGTGCAGAGGTGGGGCTGAACATGGAGAGGATGGATGGATGGATGGATGGATGGATGGATGGATGGATGTGTGGATGGCTAACTGGATCTTCTCTCCTTCAGTCTAAACCAGCGTCCCTTCTAGGACCACTCACTCCTGAGGAAACATTCTAGTGCTTGTCTACGTTAGCTGGAGGAAGTTCTCCCATCTAGGTTATCTTAGCTCTTTCCATACAAAACAAAGCAAAAAACCCCCACACCTCACACATTTCTTACACAAGACACTGAATCAGAGAATGGATCAATGCTCAGGGCTGAGCACTCACCTGTGCCTGTACAGGAGACCCCTGCGCTTGTGTTTGCAATTGCTTTGGTAGGGGAACACGATGTAACTCAATTTTAAAGTGCAAACCGTTGTTCCAGACTATTTGAAAAAGAGGTTTGGAACAGAAAGACTTTATGTTCTAAATATAAGATCTCAAATTGCGTAACCTGAAACTTACTGTTAATTAAAAGTGGGTTCTGCTGTAATTGCTATAACTACCCCGGTCACAAAAAATGCCTTGCTATGTGATTTCCAATATATATCTGTTTACTGAGTTAAGAACTTAATACAGTTTTATAACAGGTCCACTGATTCTGTACAAAAGCCTTGATTTACAGCAGTAGTGACATGAGGTAAGAGTTATAAACCTCTCCACAGTGTGGTGACTTACATAGGCGAAAGAAGCCTTAAGCTGCTTATATGATACCGGTTACAAAGATCATAACAAAAGGCTTCATCTGTAAGATTATCTACATCATGCAGATAAACAACACAGCTGCTCCTTCTGCACCCTAGCTTATTTTAAGGGCAGAGTTCAAGGAAAAGGCAATCTTTAGATAGGATGCCCATTTTTAAATATGTTTTAAAACCTGTACCCAAAATGTCAGCTAATCACATCTGGGAGAATACTTGTCCTCAGCAAATACTCAAGACTGCTCACTCTAAAAAGGGGTATTCAGGAAAAGGGACATTAACTGAATGCCTTCTATGTCAAGCTATGAAGCTTGTTTTTTCTAGGTTTCCTTACTAAATTCATCCAGTTCAATTCCATTTACCACTATGTGCTGTGTTTGTACTAAAGAAAGTCTTTGTCAGGTACAATAAAATAAGTTGGACTATCAAGTCTCTTACAAATATATAATTAATTGGAGTCTTAAAAGGGACGAGGAGACCTCTTTAGCAAAATGAAAAGGTTATAAATTATTTGAAACTGGGGAGGCAAAACCAAGATGAGCCAACAGAGATTTGTAAAGAACAAGTCATGTTAAAATTGGCTCATTTCCTCCAGCAACATGGTATCCAGCTATGTGGTTAGGGAGAAGCAATAAGCATCATGTACCTTTCCTTTAAAACATGACATTATTTCACATTACAATCTTATAAGCTAGGGAAACATGGTCTAGAGTGAATTGCTATGAACGAGGTGCAAGAGTGGTTGGATAGTACCTCCCAGAAGACTTGCCAAATGTTCTCTGTCAAAATGGAGGCAAATATTAAATGCCTCCCCACAGGGCTTCAGCTTTCATACAGCTCTGTTCAATCTTTAATTAATGAAAGAAGAGAGAGAAGGCTTCTGTGTAGAATTAGAGAAAATATGAAGGCAGGAAGGACCATGCTGATAACTGGGACTATCAATCAAAGACATCTCAAAAAAGTAGAGAAATGTTCCAGAAGCAGTCCACGAGGGAGAGGTACAAGTTGCTATACTTAGGAACAACCAGCTGCAGATGTACCAAGCAGGGAACGACCAAGTAGACAGAACCCCTCCAGGAAAGGGCCCGAAGGTAATGTGGTATTATATGCTCAAGCAAAATTGACAGTGTCATGTTTTCGTGAGACAGGCAGATGTCACCATGGTATGCATAAATAGAAGTTCATCCTGAAAAAATAGATGGAGCAATCCTCCTGCTCTGCCAAGTGCTTGCAAGACCTCAGCAGGATACTGAGCCTGCCTCCAGCACTTGGTTTTGGTAAAAGGACAGACCAGCAGAGCTAACCTCAAGGGAAAGAAGGGGTGTGAGGGATGTGGAGAGGGAGACCTTCAGAGTACATCTTAAACAACAAGGGTTTCTTCCTCTAGAGAAAGGTGGGTAGAAAGGAGTACCAGTGGAAATAGTGCTATCTTCCACCTCAGGTGGGTGAAGTGCTTCACTGAAAGGGAACAATTTCTCCTCCATGCCTGTGCCAGATATGGAAAAAATTAAAAGTTTGCCTCACTTGCTCATCTGCAGTCACTTTTTGAATAGGATAGTGAGCAATCAGTTTGGTCAAACTTCTGTCAAAAAATGACACTAATATAGTACTTCACCACTTTGATGAAGAAAGACTGATTTCTGAAGGTCCCTCTCAGCTAGGTGTTTTTATAACAGTATATAGACACGTACTGTCTAAGGTTTGTCTGTCACATCTATAATTCATTATTGAAAAATTAATTTTCAAAGGATTCGATGACCAGCCAGTGATTTGCAGTCACATAGGACTAACTCATATTATAACCTTTGCTTATAGCACAGACAAAAAAGGATATGAAAAACTTGTGTATTATGGGTAGGTATTTATGCAAAATTACATTCATTATTCTTTTCATCTATTTGTTAATTGTTAAAATAGTCTGGTAAAACGACACTAAGAGTAGGTATAAGTATTAAGCTGGGTATTTAACCTCAACGTGATACTGTGTAAACAGGTGCATTGTAAATATTTAAAATTCTATGACTAAGCCTCACATTAATCCTTATTAACAGACTTTGAGTGTGTAGAACAAGAATATTACCCATATGCCTTCCCTAAGCAATGTCCTGTGAGAAAGGATGTTGATAAGCCCAACCTCAGAAAAAAACCCAAGTGCATAATCTTTTTCTGCCTGTTTCTGCAGTGTAGGTCACTGGGTTACATGCTCGAAGCTGAACTGGAATTAGTTATTTTATTTATGAATACTGTGTACATATCATTTCATTGCTATGGTACAGTGAGAGATGCAAGGTATTAAAGAATGCTGTGTTCCAGATTTACAATAAGTATCTCAGGTGGCTGGAGGGGAGTTCCTATAACAATCACCGTAGAGGTCTGCAGATGTGATTTTTCCATGCCTTTTTTAAAAAATGCAAATGGAAACACAAATATTTTAAGGTTCTTACACTTTATTCTGCCTGTATGTGAGAGATTTAACTGTTTGTAAAATTGTTACATTTTACAGGATTCATTTTCCAGAAGGATTTCTGAATTACACAGTTTAATGCATAAAGTTATAACTTATCTTTTTTTTTGACAAAGGCAAATATAGTGGTTAGGTGGTTAGTTCTCTTAAGTAAATATGCTTCTAATGTTCATACAAGCTCTTTTCAGATATTGAGAAACAGCACAGGGCCTCATGGTTATATTGTTGCTGAGACACCAAATAGCTTTTCATCCCAGGCCTTAGAAAAAAAAAGTCCAAGTATGTGCCAAGCCTCTTTATCACTCCCCTTCCCAGCAGGAAAACAACTGGTAGGTTGAGAAAAGGCAGTTTACTAAAGCAAGAAAAGAAAAGTGAAAGTTTGTGCATGCATTAGCAAAGGGGAAGAAGTTAATCTCCAGGGTGATGCAAATACAGACCCACTGTCAGTGAAGGAAGAGTATAAGCACTGTTACAAGAACTTGACCCCTACAAGTCAATGGGCCCTGGAAATATCCACATGAGGATGTCAAGGGAGCTGCCTGATGTCATTGAGAGGCTGCTCTCCATTGTGGTTGAGAAGTCATGGAGATCAGGGGATGCCCCAGAAGACTGGAAGAAGGCTAAACCTACTGCCATCAACAAGAAGGGCTTAATGGAAATTATGATCTCGTCAGTCCTTTCCCAGAGAAAGTGATCCTTTCCCAGAGAAAGGGAATCCTCCCGAGGGCTAACACAAATCAGATTAAGCACATGATTGGGAAAAGTGAACTCAGATTCACCCAGGGGCAAATCATCCTTGAAAAACCAGATCACCTTCTATGACAAAGTAACCTGCTCAGCTGATGTGGGACAAGTGATGGACACTGTCTACCTGAATTTCTCCAAGACTTTCAATATAGTTTTCCACAGCTGTTCGATATCTCCATAAGCAACCTGGAAGATGGGATAAGTTGTACCCTCACAAAGTTTGCGGAGGGTACCAAACTGAGTGGGGAAGCAGGCTCTTTGGAAGGAAGAGCTACACTGCAGGAAGACCTAGATAGGGTGGGTTAAGGACCTTATGAAGTTCAACAAGGACAAGTGTAGTCCCATTTTTCACTGGGAAAATATGATCCAGGAGAGCAACAAAGGCTGGGATATACCAAGCTGGGGAGCAGCTCTGTGGAAAGGTTCTTTGTTAGTCCTGGTGGGAAAACTCATTGTAAGTGAACGGTGTGCTGCTGTGACAAAAAAAAGGATCCAAGAGGGTGTTGGGTTTTATCAACAAAACATCACTACCAGAGATAAAGAAGCTGTTGTCCCACTCTACTCAGGACTTTACAAGCCATACCTGGAATGCTGTGTTTAGCGCTGGTCCATGCAGTACAAAAAAAGGCACGGACAGGCTGACGAGAATCTAGTGAAGGGTGTCAGAAATTAGTATTTTAAGGTCCCTTAAAGACTCACTGGTAGAAGTATAGACAAAACCAGGTTTTATATGAGAGCAACAGGACCAGAAAGTCTGCTGTGTGCAGAAAGGCTGTGAGAGCTGGGTTTTTTCAGCCTTGAGAAAAGAAGGCTTGGGGAAGACCTTATCATCACCTTCCAGTATTTAAAAGCTGTATACAAAGAAGATGGAGAATCCCTCTTTCAAAGAGTCAATAAGCCACTGGAATAATCTCAGGGAAATGGTGGATTCCCCAGTATTGGATACCTTTAAGATTCATCTGGACAGGGTGCTGGGGCAACTTGTCTAGACCCTGTTTTTGCCAAGAAAGGTCAGACCAAGTGATCCTTCCCTTCCAACCTGTTAATCTATGATTCTATGATTTTCCTGCTTCCTCTGGTAAGTTCTAAAGAAAAAAAAAAACATAAAAAACCTAAAATAGATTAGTTTAAGGAGTCTCTTCTACAGAGACACCGTAATGGCACTGTATGAGCTGATATTGCACAATTTCTGTTTATAGTGCGTATAAACTCCATCTAGTGATCGACTTTTATTTAACCTGATAGATTTCCCATTAATGACTAACTTTCAAATGTAGCTTTAAGAAATCAGAATGCATAGATTTTTCAATACAATCTAACAGCTTGCAAGTGAGCAGGTCATTATGAACCCTCTGTTGTGGTCTGCCTCTGATCTTGGATTAAAAAAATCCTGGGTTATTTAGCTCGATTTTCCTACCTCCTGCCATTCAAAGGTATCTGACAGCACATGCCTTTTGTGCAGCCTGTATTATGCACAGTCTTTTTAACTCTCCATTACTCCATGGAACTCTATGAATTGCCTTTTTCTCTCAAGTGCCTGAAGGATGGCCCCTCTGCTTTCCTGCTCATCGCTCCCAGTGACTGGTGCCTTTGCCTGGGCAATCCCAGGCATCATCCACTCCATAATATGTCAAGGGGGTCTCAAGTACCAAAAGAAGGGAAAGTTAAGAGGTCTCTACCAAATAAGAAAGAACACATTTTACTGAGCAGCATTTCAGTGCTGTAAAACTATTGCATGTTTTTATTAGGAATATTTACCAATGGACAACTATTTGATCCTCACTGATATATGTGTCACGGCCAGCAAAGAGAAAACTGTGGAGATAAATTATATTAACTGTTTGACCCACTAGGTCAATCCATTACCATGCACAAAAGAAAGGTGATAATATTTGTTGATAAAGTGAAAAATCCACTTTGCTGGGTATGACAACAGACCATGTCTTTGAGATGCTTTGTTTTCAGTTCATGGGCAAAATGACTGCTCAATATTTGTTCAATGAATTTTGTTTGAAACAAACTGATCTGTGAATCATAAGGGTTTCCAATAGGAAAAGACCTACAGTACACTTAAAAATCAGCATATTTAGAAACCAACATATTTTGTTGAATTTTTTTTAAATGGTATGACTAGAAATACATATTTTTTGAGAGTTCAGTGCTTTCTAATTATGAAAGTGGGTTTTTCCCAAATCCACTAAGGCGTATCGCTGTATGAATCCCAGTGACTGCCTGCCAAAAAAGACAGGCTGTCAATTATATATTTCTTTTTCACATTAGCACCTAAAATAGATTTTGATGGGCTCTGTATGAAACATGGACACTTTGTGCTCTCAGTCATGCTAAGTATTTCCACCATTTCATTGTGCAACTTGGTTGTCATCAAATAAAATCCTTGATACCTAAATAACTGTTTCATTCAAATCACAGTGAAGTCATCATAAGTCTTCCTGTTATCTTCAAGGAACCTTGGATCTGGCAGGGATGAGCCAGCTGAATGACATTAATTGATGCAAACAGGAAGAGTGAAGGGAAGAACAAGTGCTGATTTGTATACTTACATCACTTATGCTGAGAATCAGATTACTGAGGCAACAAGGGAAATCGAGAGAGAAAAAAATATTAGAAATATTAGAAATCTGGATATTAAAATAGCGTATACTCTGAAGCAAGCCACAGTCTAAATGAAAGAAAGTCATAGCAAGGTATTTGTTATGCTTTATATCCCATAAAAAACCAACTTTATTATCAGGGATGATTTCACTATGACCTCCTCATGACATATCATCCTTCCCATAATAAAAAAATTATTTATGAACTTCTGAAACAATTGTCAGCAACTGGCAGCAACTTTCTAAAGTGAGTGATCTGGCATGCTGGACTCTATGTCAGGTCTCATTCTCACAGAGAGAGTTGCATATCACGACTTTAAAGACTGCTTGCTCAAGTGCCTTCCATGTAGCTCAGCTGGTTTAATACGCACAAACTATAGGTTTAAGCTGTTAAAGAAAAAGTCTCACGGCTGAAGAAGTAAATCATTATCAAAAGAAGTAATCATTATCAAATAAACCACGAGAAAAACTAAGCAAGGGAAGAACATAGCCATGATACTCACTTGCTTTTGGTCCCTGTCTTAAAATTCTGCTGAACACAAGACCAGGCTAACACAAGTGAAACAAAATCCCAGCATTCTTAAATTTAAAAACATGCATTAAATAGGAAAGCAGACAACAACAAACAATATTAGAAACAAGGGATTTAGCAAAGTACCAAGGGAAACAAAAGGAAGGAAAGATCTTCTCAGCAAAGAAAACACAATTCAAAACAGCTTTTATAGCATATATTATGGTTAGAAAGTATTTTCATGTTTTACTGGTAGGTGGGGCTTCCTTTAGGACAGCAAACGAAATTATCAGTCTGACATTAATTTCTAGAGTCAGATTGAGGCAAAAAGAACAAAGAGCTGCATGTACAGAGGACACCAGGTAGGAATACAAACAATGTTTTTCCTACCATGGGAATAACCAGTACTGACATAATCTATTTGAGTCTACTACATTTGATTTCAGAAGATCCTGTAAAATTGAAAAAGTAAAAAGATATGAGAATAACACTAGAAGTCACATTTTGTTTTTAAAAACTACTGGTAAATCAAAGTCTATTTATCTTTTCAAACAAGAAGGTAAAAACTAACTTGAATTCTAAATAACTTGCCTGTGGAATATTAATTTGATTACAGAGGGATGTACAGTCTCTCAAAGATTCATGTAGCAGAAGCCAGTCATGACAAATTCAGATAGGACGGCAATTGTTAATCTAGAAAAATATAGTAATTTTTTAAAATGCAGATTTCTGACTGAGGCTAATTAATAAAATCTGCACCTTTTTCAGCTTTTCTGAGCTAGAGAGAAAATTATGTTTGCAGTCAAAAATTCATTTGTTAGTCTGAACTTTTACATGCCTATTCAAAGACTTACTTTCCCAGTTACAACAATACTAATGCTGATTGTTCAAACTATATTATTACACCAAAAGCCTCATTAATAGCAAATTTTAAATTTTTGTCCATGTACCTTGTGTATCTAACTTTTCACTGGCGTTGTGCTCCCCCTTCCTCTGCTTGTCCAGATCCTAAAGTGAGAAATGAGAACTCTTGCAAGAAGAAAAAGTGGGGAATCTGGGATCAGAGGTCAGCCTTCTACACTGCGAGGAGTATGATGCTGACAGTGGGTTTTCTCCTGCTCCCTGCTCTAAGGTCTGCATGACATTGATTATGATTGTTTTTAATCCATACTGTACCTTGATCTTCATTAACCTACTCCTCCACATTATATTCTCGTATATTGTGGCACACACAGTGTGTATTGCATGTTCTAGACATTTGCTCTTCCTTTTGTTTTGCCCTGTTTTTTATTTGATTTTGATTTGGTTTTATTTGATTTCCAAGGCTACATTTCTTGGAAACATTGGCAATCTTTTTATTGCATGTTTATAACATCTGCTGTCATCCCCAGGCTGTGCCTTTCAAGGAAGGCCTTTGCTACCATCTTTTGCCTGTTTCTCCTCAATTCCATATTATTTTTTTGGGGGTCAGAGGTATTTCACTCTACAAAGAACAACATATCACTATTACTGGGTATTACTTACAGAGATGCACAAAATTATTATAACACTGCACCACACAATTGCACAGAGCTAACCTAAAGCAAAACAAGTTAGGAAATATTCAACTGCTCATCAGGCAAAAAAAGCTGAACCACAGTTTTAGGCAAGCCAAGAAGGGCGGCCAAAGCAAGCCTGGCAGGGCTCAGCTTGGGTAAGTTGCAGGTCTAACGCAACATCTCTATCTTTTGGCTTGCAATGGCAATACCAAATTTACTGCACCACAGAGCTACCAATCAACTGACCTACAATATAGTGAATTCTTCAAAACTTCATTTAAAACTCAAATTTTATATAAGCTTGTTTAAATGGGAACTAATTTGGGAATGTAATGGCCGCTGTCACATACGTAGTAAGTTTAGGTGACTGTTATGGTCCCTTTCTGGATTTACAGTCTCCAACTGGAAGTTTACAGTCTCCCGTGTCTTGAAGAGCTAATTAAATCCTCCCCAAAATTTGTATTTGGGTGTAAAACACAGCTGGTCGAACAAAATATGCTTAATTATTTCTCTTTCAATATTTTGCTTTTGGATTTTATCTAGGCAATACTTGAGATACCAGAAATTAACAGCAGTATAATTCCCTCAAACTTTGCATTCAAAGCTCCAGTTTTGTCCAGGAAAAAAAGACCAAAGGTTTTAAAAATCATAACATAGCTTTGTGAGCAGAAGAGTAACTTTTTTGGGTTTTTTTCCAGTGGTCAGGGATCTTTAAAGACCTGGAACAAAAGGTGATGTGATATACAGATCATCTGTTCACACCTAAAGTTCAAACCAAGACCAGACAGATGGAAAAAACAGGTTTTGGGTCACTAACTTTCTGCAGAAGGACAACTGTTCTTGCATGTATGGGTTCTTTTTACTACATTTTATTTCTCTACTTATTCTAAACCTATTCTCCTATGTACCAGCTGTGCATTGCAACCTGCCCTTTAGCTGATAGGTGATATACCTTCAGGGATTTTATAAAGAAGTTCTGGACCAGGTGGCATTGCAGAAGTAATTCTGCACCAGGGACAGATTCCTCTTTCTTGTGTTCTCATTTGTATTTGCTGCTGGATGACCTGCCAACCTCTTCTAAACATAGGCATGGCTCTGAGCTACACTCGGCTTTTTCACCAGCCAGAAAAGTTTGGGTTTCCTTTCTAACAGGAGACTCAAGGCTGTGTTTAAAGTTAGCTTTATGCATCACATGAGCTAAGCTGTTCTCTTTCAGTGCTAAACTTTGGGAAGAGGCAGTGCATTATCTAGTTGGTCTGGAACATTAGGTCAGTGCAAATAAGTACATTGCAAAGCTATTGTAGTTACAAGAGCTGAATTAATCAGTAATCACATTACTATGAAATTTATTGAAGTACTGTTAAAGAGGGCTACAACAGTGGTAGTGTGACTCCACTTCTGATGTACACTAATTACCAACACACCAATAACTGCCTGGATACCACAAAAGGCTCAAAACTTGTTTCTTAAGCAACAGAGAGAGTAAACTAATGAAATGTTACTTTGTTAATGTACACTTGGTGTTATTCTTACTGTTCCAAAAGTAACTTTACCAACATATCTTAATACTCCATCAATTATTAGAAACACTGCTGCATCCCAGGGGGCAGGAGTTTCTTGGATATCTTTATCTGAAACAGTTTTCTGCATGGCAGCAGCTTTCCCACCAGGAGTCCTTTTTAGTATTTCTCTTGTCAGGGATCTTCCTTTCCCTTTGATGAGATCTCCCAGGCATGTCAAAAGCTTTTACTTCAGGGCCCTTCTAGCTACCGAGTTATCAAGTACAGTGCCTTCACCCTACGACTGCTGAAGTTATACCAGCTCCTCAGTGTGTCAAACAAGTTTATTATTTTACCTTTCAGTGACTTTTACTTCCACAGACTGCTTGCTAAAAATCTTTCCTTAGTTTACCAGCTATTCCTGTTGTTATACATATTAGCGTTAATAAAAGCCATTAGTTATGCACAGTGCTTTCCTCATTTATTAAATATTATAGCATTGAAGTTTCTGGTCTAATGTGCAGTTAAACAATTTCCAGGATTCTATTTACTTTGCTATAAAATTGAATACACGTAACATAAAAGGAGTTAAATTACTATTATCTAGAAATTTTGAAATTAAATTCAAAAAAGAATTGCATTCACAATGGTTTTTGGCACATTTAACCATTGATGTGATATGGCCTTCATGTTATTTTTCTTTAAAATACTGTGAAAAAATATGACTTCTGCTGTGTTAATGATTTAAGGTGAAATCTTTCTTAGCTTTGCTTCAATCAGATGCACTGAATATTTGTAAATACAAAAGTAAATATTGTGGCAGACTGACAGCTAAATGAGGCTTAACTCTTCCTGTGCTTCTCCCAGAGCACAAAATATTCAAATCATTGTTGCTAGAATGAGTGAAGAATTCTCACTCGCTACAGCTTTATCCCTGTGCACAAACGTACACACACACTGTATGCACTAAAAAAGCAAACCAGCAATGCTGTGAAGACAGCATGAATTGCTGACACACCGGGATCTGGGAATTCCTCTTCTTCAGACCCACCTAGCCATGAGTCACACACATATTTGAAAGATTTTGCAAGCCCAGAATAGGTTTTTAGAAGAAATTATGGAAGAGAAGGATGGAAATCTTCAGATACTGTATTTGTAATATTCCTCAGTAATCTCTCTTCTCTGCTCCAAGAATCTTGACCTTTTCAAAAAGGCAGTGAGTTCTGGAATCCTGTAGGAGAATTGGGCAACAGTTAGGAGCTGGCTACAAGAGAAGCCTTGGTCTTTGGTGAAGTGAAGGTGACCTTGCCATCCAAAGCCCTGTGGATTACAAGGAAAGAACAGGTTCATGTAGAAGTTTTCCTGAATGAGTAGTAAATACGGAACCACAGAAAAATTTAGATAGGAAAATACCGCTAAGTTCATAGACTCAAACTGTTAGCCCGACACTGCCAAGTCCACCAGTAAACCATGTCCCCGAGGTCCAAATCTACCCATCTTTTAAATACCTCCAGGGATGGTGACTCCACAGCTACCCTGGGCAGACCGTTCTAGTGTCTGACAACTCTTTCACTGAAGAATTTTTTCCTAATATCCAGCCTATATCTCCCCTGGCATACCTTGAGGCTATTTCCAGCGAATTACAGAGAATGGACCTTTATGTATGACTTAAAATATCTGTTGAGACCATGTCATTCACTCTCTACTGTACAGAAAAGAAAAATATTGGGTCAAAGACATGTCTACATTAGTTCCTAAAGGTATGCATCCCTGGGAGGCCTTGGGATGCATTTTCATATTTTTATGACCCCTGCTCAAAATAAGTCACAGTGTGCTCAGATATCATGTGAATCTCCATTTACCCTCATGTCTTCAAATTTTACTTTTCACCATAATTAGTAGTACATTAGTAATTTTGAATTCCTTCCTGATATCACACATGGCACTCAAGTATATACTGCTTTCAGATGCTGTTTTCCTTAACAATACCCTTTGAAATCAGTGTAAATGTGGCCTAAAACCTTTGCATGATAAAAGCAGAAGATATCACGCCATTCTGAGTAGATTACTTTAACTGCTTTTGCAGTCTGTAGGTCAAACCTGGTTGTCCCTTATCCACTTTAAAATATTTTTTGCTTTACCATTCATCTCTCAAAATTATTATTTTTTTCCATTTAGTCTCACACCAACAAGCTCCAATCAAATGTTAAACTAAATGCTGTCAATGCTTTAGTTGGTGAGGATAATCCTAACTCTGGTCTCATAATGTACTCCTGCATGTGCCGTGACAGTATCAATCACACAAAAAGAAGTTTCGCTCCTCTGAGATCCCAAAGCTTGTTGCCAAAGCTTTCAGTACTGATGCTATGAACTTCTTACCTCTAGCTGGTGCCAAAGATGAGACCAGACTTCCTTTTTGTACAAGATACCCTCACAGGAATGCCACGACTCTTTAGTGCCACAGATTACTAACATTTCTGCAGAAGTGATTATGGTTTTGGCTTAGTGGATGCCTAGGTGCAATGCTGATTCCAGTTCCTTTTAACAGTGTTTGACAGCAACTAAGCCCGAGGATGAATCAAAGTTGACATATTTAGAACAAAGCAGTGGAGCACTTGACTAAGCCAATAAATGGTTCCAGCTGGGACTTGTCCTGTCGTTAGTGATGAGGACATTGGGGGCAGTTTCTGTGGTAGTTAACTTTAGCTAAGGATATTTGGCATTTACAAGGAATAGAAAATACTTTTTATCTTTTTTTTTTTCTTTTTGCAACAATTTTATCTCACCCCCCTGCAAATATGCATCAAACAGGACCAACTCGTATCAATTACTATGCTGAGCCCCAGCACAGATCTGATTGAGAGTCATTAAATGCAAAATAAACTTAATTACAAAGTTGAACTGAAAGAATTTGTGGAACAAGTTTGGGAAACATGGATTGAGAAGAAAAAGAATTATGGTCACTCAGCCTACACATTGAGGGCATTTCTCTAGATACTAAAAAAAAAAAAAAAAAAAAAAAAACAAAACCCCCTATTGGAACCCTAAAANAAAAAAAAAAAAAGAAAAAGCAATCATCCTATTGGAACCCTAAATAGTCTATGAACACTTAACCAACTGCCACTTGGTAACAGATATTTCAATATTTTTAAGAAATTTCGGTGATAAATATAACCTGCAAACACTTAATCAGAGTTCTAGAATATCCTGTTCTGCTTACATTCTTTCCCCTCAAGAGAACCTGACCTTTAAGCCCTGGCAGAGAACAGAATATATGGAACCCACATTCTCTTTTGAAAATTGCATGTTAACACTTCTCCTATATTGTATAAATAAGTGGTATAAGAAGTATATATAAATATAGATAAGAAGTATAATTTAAGGTTTCCTAACTATTTACTTTTTAGCTTACATGTTGTAGAACAAACAGAAGTAGTTTCTACCAGAAGTGCAGATAGCTTAATGTGGGGGGAAGGTTACTGAAAGTTTTCCATATGCCACGGTTATAACCATGGGCAAGTCATTGCTACCAAATGTCAAGAAAATATCATTCCACTGCCTTTGCTATCTCTTTAGTTTTAGTAGTCTGCTTTTGAAAAGTAGATGTTTTGGGTGTTATGAGTTTACTGGTTTGATTTTCTCATCTAGATCCTTTGCTGTATAGTATGATGCATTCAATACAGTATAACTTCTGAAAACAATGTCATTTTGTAGGACATAAAAATGACATTCTCTGTTTTCAGCCTCTTCTTGTGCTGATTATGAAATCTGTATTCAGATAGGCAATGTTTTGCACAAACATTTTCTTTCACCTAATTCATACTAATCTGCATTCCACATGCAGTCTCACTACAATATCACCTAAATTCCCTTTTTCCTCTCTGCCCCTGTGAAAGATTATTATTAATAACACTTTTATTATTATTGTCATTGTTTTGTCCCTTCTTCCCAGATTCCAAATTAAGTACAGAGAGCATGAAAACCACATCTTTTAGATTTTGGTTTGCAGTGAAGAATAAGGAAGCTTATATAAAATCATGTAGTTCATATTCCAACCAGTGTTCAGCATGATTCTCCTCAGTGTTCTTTTATCTTCCTTCATTTTTGAATCACAGAATCATTACAGTGGGAAAAGACCTCCAAGGTCAAGTCCAACCTTCGACCATATACCACCATGCTCACTAAAACAGATCAAAAAGTGTAACACCTACTCATTTTTTGAACACTTTCAGGGATGGTGACTCCAACCACTTCCCTAGGGAGCCTTTTCCAGGGCCTAATACTTCACTGTGTGAGTCCCACCAGGAACTTATCTGTTTTTCAGCTTTGACTTATAAAATGGCACCAAAACAAATATAAAAGTCAAACAAGAAGTGCTTTTTTCCCCTTACTTGAAATGTCTATCAAGCTTTATAGAGTCATGGAGTGGTTTGGGTTGGAATGGACCTTAAAGATCATCTATTCCCAGCCTCTCTCACCATGGACAGAGACACCTTTCAGTAGACCAGCTTGCTCAGAGTTCCATCCAACCTGGCCTTGAACACTTCCAGAGATGGGGCACCCACAACTCTGGGCAACCTGTTCCAGTGCCTCACCATCCGCACAGTAAAGATTTTTTTCCTATTATCTAATCTAAACCTACTCTCCAGTACTGATTCCCAGCAACGAGACAATAAGCTTTGTAACTAACCATGTGCAAACCCTAGCAGAATGCAGACAGACCAAAAACACAGTTTAGAGAAACACTGTGCAAAGAAATCTTGCTCTAAGCATCTGTGCCACATGAATTTAGGACTACATGGACACCGAGTGAGAAGAGGCTTATACTACCTCACAGAAAGAGTCTTGAAAACTACTGAATTAGATCCCTCTAAAACACTAGTAGCTATTGATTCATATAAAAGGACTGTGTAGAATGTACAGAATAGGATGTGATTCTTCCTAACCCTATTTCTTGTTTTCTTCTTCTCTACCACTGCAACTGTAGCTACAACAGAGGTCTTGTTTGAAGTACAAAATTTTCCAATTTGTGAACACTGGAAAGAATAACATAAGAAATGTCACGTAATTTTCTACCAGCAGATGATTTCTCCTGAGAGCATAGACTTTGTTCAATCTAGCTGAATCTTTTACTACTTCAGGGAAGGAATAGAAAAAGCAAGGCCACTGAAGGAAAAAATAATTAGCCATCATGTTTTAGAGTAGAATGCTAAAAACTCTCTTTTTCAATTTGACAAGCTTCACATAGGGGTGTCTTTTTAACCAGCTATTTTCTTATACTTGCTGAGCACATGCAATATGGTACAGATCCTGAGGTTTCTGCAGTTGTGGGAATTTCAGTCAGTGGAGCAGTCTGAAGAAAGTTGTCCTGAGACCAGAACCAAATACACTTTGATGGTAATAGCTTTAGTAAGATTTTGTTTGAGCTTGACCTGTTAAGGGCTTGATGGATTTTCTATAAGGCCCCATCTAATGTATTTTCAATATACTTTTACCTACTCAGAAGCATGCTTTGATAATTACAAATCTGAGGATGTCTCAGCTTCAAATGAATCCAACTTGCCCTACCAAGCTGAAATATTATCTCCATTAAACAAGTTTTCAGCATCACGTTACAATAATCTTCCAATTAAATTGAAATGTATTCTATACCGCATAATAATTTGGGGACTAAAAGTGTGAATACTTTTAAATGTGGCATATAATTTCCTAATGCAGAATACTTTTCAAATACGATCTCCTGCTGAAAGAGTTCATTGTATCAAAAAGTAGAAACCTGTCAATAATACCCATATGTCCTATAAAATGTTTTCATTTCTTTCATGGTACGTTATGCTTCATCAGTTTCCTTAATCCTAGCTGCAGTTCACGTTGCCATGCTGAAACAGCTCACTGAGCAGTAATTTATCTCTTGACTGTGGCATAACAACCACAAATACAGGTTATTCTGGGAGCGAGGATTTGCATTGCATAAACTGTATTTTTAAAATCATTTTCAAATGAGATTAATTCATGATAGGGAAATTTTTCCTCTATTTTTGGATCTGGTTTCCAAGACACTTGAGGCTGAGTCTTGAGTGTTTTGTTGGGTATCAGGCAGAATCTTCATTTGGGGATTAGGGATTTCTGTAGAAACGAAATGATACCGCAAGAGAAATGCGAAGATGTTTCCCCCATTTACTTTAATACCTATTTAAAATTGGCATTGGAAAGATAATGACAGATTGCATTTTAGCTGAATTTTTCAGCTGTGCACTAGATGACTTGTATTTCTTTTCAATTAGGTTGACTGCTTTAGCATGGTGGGAGATTACTTCTCCTGCATGCTGAAAAGTTATTAACAATTAAAATGGAGGGGGGGAGTGAGTAGCAGAGGATTATTGCAGTCTTCTTTGCCAAATGACTAGGGTTTCTCTTTGTAAGGATCTTGTTTTAATGTTTGCTGCTAAGTGAGTATGGTATGCACTGAATAGATATAATTATTATGAGAAAAAATATTTTTTACAAATGTAAATATTTACATAACAGTGGTACTTAAATAGCTTGGCCTCACGCATCAGAAGGAAGCAAAGTTTTCTTCAGGCATAACACTGTGTGAAATGCATTTCTCAGGCTTTCAAGGCCCAGATATAGTAAACAACACTTTTCTTCCTACTTCTTTTCCCAAAGTAGGGAAGAAAACCAAGGGATGCACAAATGTCTCCTCTACAGCACCGGAGAAACAGGATGTTGCAGAGGGAGGTGGGTGACCCTACAGCCTCAGCCATCTGCTTGGACGCACCTTCCTTCTCCTCTCCTTTGGGCAAACCTCACCTAAATTCCCTCGGCTACATCTCTGCATCACTGAGATACTCCTGGAGGCTTTCTCACAAATTATTATTGATTTTGTCAACAGTAATGAAACTAAAAATAATAACAGCAAGCCCCCACTTTAGGCACTATGCAGTTAACCAAACCCTTCTCCAAACTGAGAAAGCAGTCACAGATATTGCAGAAATCAGTGGGATCCTCTAACTTTTATGTTCTCCCAAAACAACTCAGCTCTTTTTTTTTCCCCATTTTGATTACGGAAGTATTTTTGACTGCAGAGGCATTCTACATTGCCAATGCCCTTTAAGAACCTCTGACGATCTGGCTTACCTTGATGTACTCTGTTTCCACCCTGCTGATTTTTCCATAAAGGCTTATATTAATCTAAACCAACATTCATTTAATAAACATCTCAGCAACCAAATGAATATTTAGCAATCATAACTCCATTTCCATCACAACAGGTAGTGGCACAGCTGGCTCCAAATGATGTCCACTTTTATACCAACTGCATGCACATAAATCCCATTGTTATTATTTATACTGTTGCATGTGTAGGTTACATCTATAAGAGGGTTTTAAAACAAACAAACATAAAAAGGTGCCTGGAGAGATGCCTACACAACACATAGAACTGTATTAAATCAATAAAGTTAATTTGGGTTTTGTGGAAAATTACCAAGTCTCATACGCAACTATTTTTTTCAGAAATCACTCAAAATCTTGGCGTAGGACACCAACACAGTGGCTTTTTCTTCCAAAGCTAATCAGGACTACTGACTTTCCACTGTAAAATTATTCCTAAAGAGTCTTCTGCAATATTATCTAGGAGCAATATCCGCAACTTTTTTGGTTAATTAATCTTTGAAAACAATCTCTAAGATCCAGATCTTCCATTTCAGTAAATTTGCATAGTGCAATCGATCTTATATATACTCACCAATTAACAGTGTTTGAAAATGTATCTCTAGACTGAATTAACTCTGGGAACAGCTCTGGCAAATTTTTCGTTCATGTAGTCTAGGGATAGGCAAGTGCAATTACATTTGAAATCTAAGCAGTGATGTCCAAATGACAGCAGATTACAAAGAGTATATCCCATGGCATTTTACCTGGACAACACCTTCAAATAATTCAGAATCAAACATTTTATGTTCTAGACCTAATTTCTTCTCTTTTTTTGACAAAAAGTCTTCTAGTAGCAGAGATAATTCTGAAATTAAAAAATAACTTTATATCTATGCATACACAAATAGAGATAATTTCACATTTATATTAGTCATGTATGTGTAGCCTGATCTTCCCACATCCTTTTTAAACTAGTACAGCTCTGCTAACTTCAGAGCAGCTATTCCTGATTTATATCAGAGCTAACACTCCTCAGAATTACACCTGTCCTCATATTTCACATGGAAAGGTGCAGAATCGAGGTCCTTGTGCCACGTGAAGATCTGAGTCTTCTACAGGTTTTTTACTTTATAAATTTGAGCGGTCCCCTATGTTATGTGGAGTTTTATTTAACAAAACACAATCCAAATTTTGGCAGTTGAAGTGAAGGGATAGACAAATCTGCATTAGGCAGAACGGATTGGAGACAGAACTACTCAGCTCTCACTTGAAGCCAAAATGGACCAAATAAAATGCTCTCTGAAAGTACTTGGGAACAGAATTTTTGAAATAGGCTGAAAAAAACCTGCCTTGTATGGTGGTGATGACAGCAATAACTCTTGACCATTTGAATAGATGCCTCTTGTGACAAAAGCTGCAGTTTAAAGAGCAAGGTGAGGGGCAGTACATGGAAATCAGGTTTGTGTGACTGAGGTTTGTCAGTGAATTAGATGCTTTGTACCTGCTAATGGTAATTAATAGCTATTAATTATATTTTGTAGCAGTCATATGTCTATATATGGCCATGGAAAATGCTTTGTCCTTCTCCCAGCTCTTTCTCAAAGTGCACAAACTCAGAAGTCCAGGGATCAGCATCTGGAGGAGCCCAATACTGACTTCTTTACTAAGATGACTCAAGTCACAAGAAACATTAAATTAGAAGTGCCAGCTGCAGGGTTTTTTGTGTTCTGCAACGACACAGAGATCTCTGTGGATTCCTGTAAGAAGATTCCTGTGTATCCTTATTGGACACACTGCTTAATTAATTTTCTGATTACTTTTATTATATTTCCAGCAAGTAGGTTTACTTCTTTAGTGATAAAAATAATCTGCATTTATGCCAGTTAAATAGAACTAATACAAATTTTTTTTGAATCCTAGAAAAGAACAGTAATTTGTCATAAAAGAGTGAATTTGTACTTCATTCTATTTAAAGAATAAAAGTTAAAATGGTGTGAATTCAGGAACCATATTAGGATCTGAGATATTAACAAATAGACCATTTCTGTGCAGGAAGTCAATAAGCATCCACAGTAATCTTCCAAATATCTAATACTTAAAATATCTTCCAAACATCTTCTATCAAATATATAAACTGTGTCTGGAGTTACTTACATTTTTTTACTCATTAACAGCTCTTCTCCCATCCTTAGTTCATCTTAGAAGTTTTTTAATAAAAAGATTATTGTAAAGATATTTACAGTGAGGATCAATGGTGCAGGAGAATTTTAAATGTCAAGGTCCCACTGACAGCCAATATTTTTTGCTGTGAAATAGCACTGGACTGTTAAAACAGACACCTAGAAAAATCCAAGTCTCTAACTTGGACATTAAACTAGAAACCAATATTAGGTGAGCTCTACTAATAATCTGAGGTCTACAATAAGGAAGAATAGGATTTTTTTCATATATATGTATAAATACCTATGTATATAAGTGTGCATGCATTTTTCTTCAGATGGGAACAGATTTGAAATTGTTCTGATACTGGATATTTTTGAGTTTCTAATTTCATAGACTAACAAAATGAAAAAATGTCTTCACGTTGGTGAGGCATTTAAAAATCATTCGTGGAAGGATAATGATAGAATTTCTCTCTTGGACCATTTCCAAAAGAGGCCTTTCAGTATTATGGTGATATATCCTCTTCCTTTTCCTTAGGAATTCCACTACTGAGTTCTTGCTGAGTTATAAATCTGCAGCAATCACTAAAAATTCTAAATAAGGATTTCTTCAGACAAAATAATTTTATAGATATTTCCTAAAAAAAACTCTTTAGGTATTCCCTAAAGCTGGGAGAAGAGAATCATTTATTTCCAAGAACCAAGCCATTAATTTACTGAATACTGAGAAATTATGCAAATTATCAGACATTACAGGGAAGTGGAGACTTCTCACTCACCTTTAGGACATGGAATTAAGTTTTAGAAAATAAATTAAAAAAAAACTCGATTATTTTTTGCCTTTATAGGATTGCTTCAGTTTACACTGTTCTTAGTTCAGGCATCAGCTGTTCAGTGAAGAGTGTCCAGCTGTTATCACCTACGTACCACTCAGCAGCAGTAAGCAGTAGAGATCTGGTAATGATGTATATATGCAGTTTAAATTACACAGATCTCTAACTGGGGACCTGATACACTATAAGTGCACATGCACATTTATGCTTAAATACATAAATAGAGAAATAAAAGGAAGAGACATAACATTATGTTGAGAAAAGGGGGAATTATTTAACTCCAATGGTATTTTCTAGACCTCACGAATGTATTTTTAATGTATTTTTAATTCCTTACATTTCCAACCTTTAAGGCTTTACAAAATGGCTTAACAGTTTAAATAGTAGATATTACAGCCCTTGCTGCTTCGCTTTTCCATGTCTAATGTTTGTAATGGCACTCACTTTCAGTAAAAATGTAATATTCAAAAGTAGAAAGTCCCAAGAAAGGACTTCTTATCGACAAAGAATTTTGGTAGTAAGAAATACCAAGTGTAGTTTTAAGTTCTTCATCTACAGATCTAATAGCACCATCTGGGCCAGTACTAAATGTTGTTTGTTCCAAACTGAAAATACTGCTTCAGGTGGCAAACACCTGACCTCCTCTCCTCTGCCAAAGCCAACACTGCATTGGTTGTGAAAAATAAAGCTCTCAATTACTTTATAATACCTGCAGATCAAAATGTTCTGATGTCTTACTGAAAAAAAAGAAACTCAGACAGACGCATTTGATATATTTTTGTCTATCATTACTGTCCTCTATCTTGAGCACTTCAGAAATAGAATAGCTGCACACATAAAGGATTTTTACACATAGATATATGTATACACACACATGTGAGCAGGCATACACTTCTCAAGGAAGTCAATGTAAATTCCAAATGTTAATAGTCATTCCTGGAGACTGGTGTATTGCAAAACCTAAGGAAAAAAATTCAGTTCTATTGCAAACATGCTCAAGATATTGGGCTTTACTCCAAAAGAAGCTTCAATAGAATATGCATTTTGCTCAGCTTCCCCTCAAAAATAGCATTGCAATTTTCCCAAGTACTGCTGAATTGAAAAGCACATTATGTAATTTTTACTGCAGAAACCCAGTGATGCTGTTTGATCACTCAGTTTCTGTAGGCCACACAGTTTTTACTATATACAGATCAGAGGAGACACAAGTGAGGGATTCTGTCAGCTGCTTCTGAAGCACTGCAGGCCCAGGCTGAAGTGCTTGAGATCTCATTTTATTGAGGTGCCTTAATTACACCAAGTCCTACTCACCACAAACACACACATGCTGCTCTGAGGCCACATGCAGCCTATGCATTAATTGTCTGGGTGAAGACTTCAAGATTAGGCCCTTATTCAGAATAAACTGCATGTCAAATCATAGAGGAGCAAATTTTTTTGAGAATAAAAACCAAGGCAGTCTTGCAAAATTCTTATCTTGATCCCATCTTATTTTCCATTTATGTTAACAACACAGAACAGGTAGCTGGGAGCTCTTTATCTTTTCGCTGATTATACCATTCTGTATTCTGTACGCACTTCATTGTCCTCAGTTATAAATGAGCTATAACAGAATTTTAATAAAATTCAGGAAACATTTTCTGATTCATGCTTGCTATTAAGCACAAGTAAAATGAAATTTATTATTTCAGTTGGAATAGTACATTTAGTGCTGATAAATCGCCTAAGATATTAACTCCTAATCAGATGCTACTGAAATATATTTCAGCTTGTAAACACTCAAGTATTTTGCTGGGCTGTGCTCTGTTTTTTTACTGCACAACAGAAAGTGTAATTGAATAACTAGATTTTCTGTACTGTAACACGTTTTGTTAAATTCACTCAACCAAGCAACTGCAGATTCAAAAAATTAGTTATTTCCTATCAAAGAGCATGTCAGTGTAACATGATGAGTGTTTTCCACATGGTATGGAAGAAAAAAAGAGATTTCACTTTTGCAAGCTTTCTTTGTTGCAGGAATTTCCTCCCATTTTCTTTGTAGCTTACGCAGGCTATAGAATCAGATTGCCTTGGGCATAAGATACCTGGAAATACTGGGCACATGCTCATTTACACAGCATTATTTGTGTGAAATATACAGACATATGATGTACATATATATCTTTTTCTTATTGGATAATTCTGTAACACAGATTGCATTTAATTAATCATGATCTGGTAGTCCATGTAGATTATTAATAAAATAATTATTTCAATTTTTATAAGTCAATTTTCTATCCCATAAACCTTTATTTAATCCTTCTCTCTGAATTTTGGCCACAGTCCTGCAACTTTACTCTTGATTTATGAACATACTCTCTTTGTCTTGTCCCTTGGAGGGATAATTTGCAGATCAGTTACTTGACAAATACTGGGAGAAAGCCATTTCCTCTCTCTTTGCCCAGCTGTTCCAGGCAGTGAGAGTAAAGAGAGCCTATAAACCATTTCACCTTCCTTAAAGTCCACAGAGATCAATAGATACTGCTTCTTTACTCAATTCCTCAGTCCCATATCTAGGTCATATTTTTACACCAGAGTTCAAAGGTTGCAGATAGAACTTAAAAATTTCATGGCTTTTTCAGCACCAAAACTTAGTCTCCTTCTTCATTTCCTAAGACCCTTTGTAACAACTCCAAAGACCAAAATTCAGACCATGAAAAAAATTCAGTGTGGGTAAAATTGCCAGGAAAAAATGGACACATTCAGAAGTCTGCTTTACAGCAGACAAAAAGTGGTTTTTCTCAGTGAATGTCCACAGAGCTCAGCTGGGGACAATGAGATGCAATATTTTAGATTTGCGCTTGAGAATCCTGCGAACCTGCTAAATCTCTGTGTTCCTCTTTGTAAATGTCACAACTCACTGTTATTGAAGGTTTATCTATTGTAACGTTACACAGAAACAAAAGCCATATTTAAAATTTTGTCCTTTTATTTGTAGAGAAAAATCCTGAGCAACTAAGGCACAGAAGCCTTTTCCTAATACTCATCCTTGCTAAATACTGGTTTAACGTTACTGTTATGGCTAAGGCTGAAAGATGCATGGTAGCAACATGATGCAAGATATTTGAGTATTGAGGTTGTTTTCTTTTCTTGCTGGAGTTTTAAGAGAGCAAAAACAAAAAAGGAAACAACACTGAACAGAATGAGATGGAGAGCTTATCACGTACAGACTGAACCAGGACAATGGATGATTTGATTCAAGCTTGTTATAGCCCTTGAAATAAGCTAGCTGTATGAAAATGCTAGGGTTTTAAATATAGCTCTCTGTCTAAGCACTTCAATTTCCCACTGTTCTACAATAGGAAGCAATAACCTCATATATTGAAAGAGTCCATTTAAAGTCACCTAAAGAATTTTAAAATACATCTCTATCTGATGTGATGCCAAAGCCTGGAAACTTCTGCAATAGGCTTAGAGCGAACACGGAACATCCAATACCTCTCTTCTCTTTAAGGCAGTGGGAACGTTGGACACTGAAAATCAAAGAGCAAGTCACGGCATCTGTTCTTTAGCTCACATTCTCCCTGTGTGTTCCCAGTGCTCCTCTTCACACGTCCAAAACTTTCATCACTGATGAGTGTTTCCAGCATATTTGCTAGAACTATAAAAACCCGAATGTGTTAAAGAATGGTAATTTTAAAATAAGGTCAATTATAATATTTAATCTTTAAAGGAGGAACTGATCCTTCCCAAATTGAAGCAGTCCATTCCTATTAAGTTAACAAACAGAGAATATCTTTCCCAGCTTAAACTACATGGTGGCTCTCCGTGTATCATTCCATGGAACTCAAAGACAAATAAGTCACCCTGGGAGGGTCTCAAAAGTCTATTTGTTTGCACGTGAATAACTGGAGAAATAAAGCATTCACTTAGTTTCATTTAGATTTAAACCCTGAGCAACTCAGTTTTCAGGAAAAAAAAAAGACAATTTGCTCTTACAGGTCACTACCTCTTGCAAAAAGTGGGAAAGGAGGGCTTGGCAGCTGCATTTTTAGCAGTTCCCAATCCTGTGACAGGACAAGGCTTGACAATGAAAATAAAGATTCCTTGCCTTGGTGACTGAATTTCCTGCTTTGCAGAGGCAACATCTTACAACCTCTGAATCTCAAACTTCTAAACTTTCAGAGCTCTTTTTCTCCCTCTTCAGTACCTACTCAAGTCACAGACAGTCCCTCTGCCAGCAGGGGCTCAGCAAGGAAGACCCAGGCATGACCACCTGGCACAGACCCAGGTGCTGCAGTGAAGAGGATAGGAAAACTTTTACGGAGAAGCTATTACAGGGACCAGGACTACAGAGCTCCTGTCAGCCACAGTGGAGCTGCTGCTGTGGGCAAAAGCCACAAAACTGCTTTGGGAAGTGCTTCTTTGAAAAAGCAAGGCTGTGGATGAACCCACCTTCCCCTGAGAGAACGCACACCTTTACAACCAAAATCCTTCTTGAGAGGTCACTGATGAATTTGGGTTGTTACCCGCTGGTGTTGTTTTCACTGTTGCTGACCTCTAGTATGTGAATTTTGTAAATATAGGCTCTGCCTAAGGGCAGTAGTGGGGAAGTCTCCTAACCCAAGAGTAGAGAAGAAAGATTGCAGAGGCAGTTCTATATAACTTTGTTTGAGAACAATTTTACCTGAAAGTAAAGCATATTTTAACATGACTACCCTCAAAACTAACTTGTATTACCCTTATTTCCCCACTTTTTTGACTGAAAATAAAAAAGTCGCTGTACAGTAATCAACAAGAAATACCTTAAACGTTTCTTTCTATATGAAGTTGATTGTGTTTAGGATGCTTAGCTAAAACTGTTCATATAAATTCTGATCTAGATATTGGTTTACAACAGGATTTGTTTAATGTATTTTAATAGAAAACAATCAGTGCAGTATATACGAACATTTCCATTGAAGAGTGCTGCAGCATAAAAATATTTTAAAATTTATTGTAAAGAATTTGTGTTTACAATACATTTTCATTAAAGAGATCTGTGTTATAAAAGCTGTTTTTAAAATCGAACAGTAAACAGTTTTCAGTATAGAATGTGTTTCCATTAACACTATCCGCATAAGGAAAGCACATTTGGGAAAAAAAAATTCTAGGGATTGTTTTGTATAAAAGGTGCATTAGCATGGAAAATTTCAGCAAAAATTATAATCTATTTTTGACAGCATTTACCTACAGCACTCGTGGTGGAAGCACATACTAATCTCATGGTAGGTGAATTGTTGTTTTGGAGAAGAGAAATATTCTTCATAATTGCTGTAAATGCAGTGTTTTCTCTCTAAAGAATTTCTGATGGTAAAAATGCTGGACTAAAGAATGGTTTGCGTCGCAGCAGCATCCAGAGGTTCAACCCAGATCAGGGCAAAGTGGTACACCAGCACAAAGTTTCTTCCCTGAAGAATTTCACTTTTTTTGAGGAAAAAGGGAAAAAAAGGAGGTTGGGGGGAAGGGGGGATGGAATATCTGAGGTGATAGGCTTTATTTAAGATCGTATCCACATCCTCACCACAACAGGGAAGAGAAGCCAGATGACCACAGTTCGAATAGAAGTCTAGTAGAGCCCCATATTTGGTATATAAAGTTTTTGACTGCCTTATTCTCTGCTTGGTTTGGTTTTCACTGGTGCTGGCACTGCCACATCATAATCTTCTGCCTTTTTAGGGATTTAAGCACAAAGATCACAGATTTACAGACAGCCAACAGGGAATGCCTTCAAAGCGACTGTCAGTTCATTTATGCTCCTACTGATCCCTCTGATGCAATACTTTTGGTAAATACCTAATTGTGGTAGAGCTGCACTTATTTTTCTACCGTGTAAACACAGGTTAAGGTTTGGGACTTTTTTATTCTAGCTCACGACACCATAACAGGTTTTTCTGAAGCATTCATAATTTCAATTCAACACATTTGCCAGAGGTAGCTATTTTGTAAGTGGCTTTATAAGGGTTCACTCACTGCACTCAAAAATGAATAGACATATTGTAATACTACAAGGTCCAGGAATTGATTCAGAGCTCATTTACATTTTTATAAATTAAAGAATTCCATTCAAGTCATTTTCCTATAATGATTATAAGCCATCAGGAATTAATGCAAAAAGCTAATACTGGTATCAAGAATGTGAATAGCATTTTCCAATTTGCATTTTGTTACTGCATTAAGATATTTACATGCTAAAGAGTGCATATTGTATATAGTATTAATACCTTTAAATCAATTTAATATTCAGTGCAACTACATTAATGTAATGTTATGGTTAATGCAAAAATGACAAGAAATTTTAAAGCTGTTTCCCACAGCAGATATAACTCATATATAAATTTCAACATAACTGGAGTAGTAAAAATATGAAAATTAATTCTTTAAAAGAGCCTTTTAGAGAGAGGAAAATATCACATTAGGGATTGTTCAACGACTCATAAGCATTTTGCTGTTCAGTAGCCACTCAGAGTCAAGCAATCTCAAATGAGTCCTGCTTCATCCAGGTCTTGGACAACTCCTACAGCCTGCTCAGAACAGTTTCTGACTGCATTTGTGGGTTTTGTAAATTTGTTCTGGGTAACGCTAGGGTTTCAGTGAGGAGTACACAACTGATTTCAATTCATACACGCTCCTCACCAATTGGTTGAGGTCGGATAAGATTTTGAGCAACCTGGTCAAGTGAAGGTGTCCCTGGCCATGGGCAAGCTGTTGGAACAAGGTGGTCTTTAAGGTTCCTTCCTACCCAAATCATTCTATGAACACTTCTGATTAATTTTCTTACTCTCTTCTCAGGCATCCTGTCTTGGGATGACTGTGCTGTCCCTGAATTTGGCCTAAACCATTACACATCCCCTACCCCAATCCAGAGCAAAGTGTTGAGCTGTTTCAGCAGCCAAGACACTACCAGCACCAGTGTTAGGATTTAATCAGTTTGGAGGCACAAAGTCTTCACCATCCTCAGAAATAGACATGGGACAAATAGTAACACTGAGGACCTACAGATTATTCAGCCACTGCCTTCAGCTATCACTACTCTTCCTTAAGGTTTTCCTGCAAATTCATTTTTCCCAGTATTTGTTTTAGCTAAGGCAGGCAGAAATTTTTCTGTGGTGTCCTCTATTTCTATTTGGCATGTAGGATGAAAGAGCTTCCTTCTACTCAAGTACCAAGTAAAACAAGCCATGATTAGTAATGTGGAAGTGAAACCCTCTGTAAGGCCCCAAAAAACTCCCTTAACAAGGCTTATAAAAGGGCTTATGGCTGTTCACGTATTCTGATTTAAATGCACAGGACAAATACTGATGTAAGATATTCTCAACAAAGCAGCAAAAAAGACTTTACTGGCAATTTTAGAGAATCGGAGAACTTTGGCAAATTGTTTACAGCAGTACTCAGTCAACATTATGCACTTTCCAGAGCATTAACTTAGTCCATTCAACTTCACCATGTATCTAAGGCCAAATTATTTATGTCTGCACAGGAACTCACCACAAGACCTTCTCTCCCTACCATTTGCTAAAAATTGTAGTTTAAGGAGCAAATGTTTTGAAACCATAAACAAAGGTAATTGATCAGGTGTGTGAAACAGGCATCTGCTCACCCATGAAAGCACATGAAGTGGCACATGAAGGACACAACAGGAAAGCTTGGCTTTCAAGCTAATGGGGTCAACCCATCGGACCACGTGCACTTTTTGGATGGCAGCACACTCAACCAGCATCTTGCACGTTCAGGGGAAGTCAGAAACCCCATGTCTAGGCTCAAAATCCCTAGGAATTAACCACAGACTACACGTATGTATTCTGAGGGAGGAAATCCTTTCTGTAGCTGAGGAGTCTGTGTGTCCAAATCAACAAGTGGAAAAAAGATCAACCTTGTAAACCTAGAAGTGTTGCTCAGAGATAAAGATCTCTTATTTGTCCATTGTCCAAAGAGGGCTACAAAGGTAGTGAAGGGCCTAGAGAGGAAACCTTATGAGGAGGAGACTTGGTCTGTTCAGCCTGGAGGAGACTGAGGGGAGACCTCACTGCAGTTACAACTTCCTCATGAGGGGAAGAGGAGGAGCAGGCTCCAATCTCATCTCTCTGATGATCAGTGGCAGCACCTGAGAGCATAGCCTAAGCTGTGTGAGGGAAGGGATATCAGGAAAAGGTTCTTCACCCAGAGGGTGGTCAGGCACCGGAATAGGCTCCCCAGGGCAGTGGTTATGGCCCCAAGCCTGGCAGGCACCAAGAAATGCTTGGACAATGCACTCAAGTACATGGTGTAGTTCTTGGGGCTGTCCTGTGCAGGGCTAGGAGCTGGACTCAGTAACCCCCACGGGTCTCTTCCAACTGAGGAAATTCTACAATTCTATGCATTTTAATGGTAGGATTTCTACAAGCATTGTTTGTGTACATTCATACACCCTCTGGAGCTCTTCTGAACTTGTATAGAAATGGTTTGTCATCCTTTTCCAAGACATAAGCACATATATATATATATATATATTTAAGCAAATGTCTTAAAAATTAAAGAAGAAAGCAAAAGTGAGACAGTAGCTACTAATTAAAAGGTAGTATGAGTGATTTTTGCAATTTGTCTTAGCACATCACATAGAGAATACCTCTTTCTCAAACAGATTCCGTGTCCTCCTGCATAAATTGACCATTGATGGAAGAAAACTATGCTGCTACAAAAATGTTTAATTATTTGTTTATAGTTGTGATCCAGAGACCAAGGAAGACTGTAGTCATACCTATACTATTCAAGGGAAGACACAGCTTGACTCTTCGAGACAATATAAAATTTGTACCAAAAATATTTCCAATATTTTATGTTGATTCCAGATTTTATGAGTAATAACCCTTGAGGAAGGTAAGTGAATATACAACCAGATTTAATGTTCATACAAGCACTTATCTTGTGGTCAGCCACATTCTGAAAGCCAATTGATTTCATATATTTTAGTACCCATCTGAAAATATCTTTAGAACAACTGCAGCTTCAGAGAGTTATTACAGTACTTATAAAAGACACTTCTTTAACTTGGAAAGGTCTTAGACAAGGGGGAATTCCTTTTGGGAGGGTCAGTAATTAATTAGAATTACTTTATGAATAGGAATTTTATTTAACAAAACCCAGCAGGATTGAAACTTAATGCCCCCAAAGAAGGCACATACTTGAAGTATTATAGGAGTTGGCACAATTTCTAGGCAAAATCTCAGGCACTAAAAGGTCCTTTTTATAATTATCATTTTAGAAACATATGGCGAGTAGTTATATTAATGTCTGAAAGTATGTACTTAAACAAAATTATGCTCTTTTTACACAAGCTAGTTGTAAGTTAAGTATTTTTAGATAAGATTAATATATAAAATATTGATTTACTCTTTCTTCCTCTTATGCATGTAGTCAAATGAGCTTTTTAATCTTGTCTTTTTATATTGTTTTATGCATTATCATATTTATGTTCAATATTTTAGGGATCTATCATGTTCTGTTTCCAGATTCAGCATTCTATTGCAATTTTTTTCCAGTTTAAAGGTGGCACAGGCATAGGAGAATTGTTTTTTCTTTTGTTACATATGTTTGTGTCTACTGAGGATATCTGTGTCAACAGGCAAAAGTCATCATGAATGTTGTAATATGACCTTGAGTCATTGTCAGAGTTGGGAAGATCTATTTTTCTTTATTATTATTGGAATAAAGAGATAGCCAGAGGTGTTTATTCATCTCCGTGTATTAACCAGTTTAATCATTATTACTTTTTCAAAGTGTCCTAACATATTAGAGGTCATCTTGCAAGGAAAAGTCAACAGGACCAAAAATGGCCAGGGCTGGGAATCACATACATCAAAAGAGCCTGGGCAGCAAGCACCCATTGAGGATCGATTTCCCACTCAAACACTCCAACCAGAAATCCGGCTGTCCAGTTTCATTTGGTTGCTTCTTAAAAAACAATCAGTGACTGTCCAGCACTTTATTACCTTGCAATACCCACACATATGCACACACACACCAGAGACTGCAGCTGTGGTAATAACTTTACAGGAATAAAAATATGCAGTTTTTCCTAGGAAAAAAAAAAGATTGAAAATTCAAGCTGCTTGCAGCTCATCAGCTTGACAAAACCTATTATTTCTACATTCACACCCAGCCATGTGCACCATCATTTGTTGCTGCAGACAAGTGGAAAAAGCAGAGCTGGCACAGAAGCAGGGAAAAAATCAACCTCACCCAACACTTACCCCAAAGCGTGAACCTGTTTGGAGGCTGAATTCTGCTCTGGACTGCACTGTGGGAGGGACAGTGACCCCTACGCAGCCCACTGTCTATTGGCTAATCATCAGGCCACTTGCTTTCTCATGTATGTAAATTAGTGAATTAATATGATTAAACTGACTTTGTAGAAACTGGGGACTTATATGAGTAACGAACACTTCTGTGGGTTTTGGGGTCTTTGTCCAAAATAGGGAACACAGACAATAGATTGTTTTGCTCATGTTATGGTGCCCATAAATAAGCACAGTAGCAGTTTTGACTATAAAAAAGATTACAGGCTCATGTATCATTCACCACAAAGCACACAGAAAACAAAAAGTGCCATGAAATTTTTCATTTTTTCCTGTAAGAGCCAGATTAGTTGTCAAAGGCCAACATCTGTACCCCACAAAACCATGCTACAATTGTGTGCTTGGGGTGTAATTCCACACCACGTTGAGGCAGGCTGGCCACTGACGTATTTACATGGTCGGTCTGATACACGTGTACAGCCAGGCTACTTAGCGCTGCTTACTGAGCTACCAACTCACCTGGGCTGCTGCAGGTGACCCTGCACATGGGGAAACTTTTATTATAAATAATGCTTTTGTTCCATGAGAAGAGATAGAGATGGACATTCTGAGTAGGCCAAGATGTCCATGAAATCAGCTACCGGAGGATAAGCCCCACCCTCTCATGTCACACTCTGTATTTCACGTTGCTTATCAAAATACTTCCATTATCTGTTATTTCTGGTTTTCACACATTTTTTAAATAAATACTACAGAAAGAGTTTATCCCTCTACTTCTAGCAACTGAGCCACAAACCATCTGTTGAAAATGGAAGGAAGAAGAGAGCCTACTCCCTCTCCCCAACACACATACAAGTGGCAGAACTAAAGTGATGCTATCATTGCCATTAATTTTCTTCCTTATTTGTGTTGTCTTATTAACAGTAATGCATTTTCTAACAGATGAACTTACTGTCACTCCAGAGAATATCTGTTTTATTGATGAAAAGAAGAGAAAATCATTAGCAGTAGTGTTGGTGAAGGTGCACATCTTGGTAGAAACAGAATGGAAAATACAAATAGAATATTAAATGGAACAACCATCACGAACATGAAATTAGTCAAGCGCAAAGACACAAGACAAATCACTCAAGAAAAAAGAGCCATACAGTTCAATTATTTGCAAGTAGTCCAGCCCTGCTAGCTACAGTCAACTCTGTCATACTAGAGGACAGAAATACTCTGGTTAATGAAAAATCCAAGATTATAGACATATTGCAGGGATCTAAATGGCTCTGTAGACTCAGCTGGAATCAAGCAGGGCTCACGAGCTATGGTTCAGATCTGTCCTCAGCTGACCTGGGCTGGTTCCTTGCACGGCCACTGAACTGCCTCCATGTCCCTTGGCACGCCACTCCTTTGGGATCTTATTACCCTGAGCCCCACAGCAGTCCCAAGCCAATGCTCTGAACTCCCGTGGCACGGTACTTCCCAGGAGCAGAGCTTTTCCCGCATAGGATCAAACCAGCTCTGCCTGGTGGGGCTGTCGCTGAGCTGCCGCTGGCTCAACGCCACTGTCTGCAGGGCCATCTGGTGCTGCTCTTCCCTGGCTCCCTTGCCATGGCAAGGGGCTTTGCCACCATCCAGAAAGCACCTGGAGCTAGCTGGGGATTAGCTGCTTGCTGCGCTGCCTTTATCCTGCCATGCATTTATTATGTAATGTACACCGATAACACAGGAGAGATGGGTAAGGGACGAATTCTGAAATTATGAATTTTAGTATAGTCAGAGCATGGACAGCTTATTCCTGGAATTCCTCACATGNGGGACTTTGGCTTTTCTCTTCTTCTCTTCTGGACTTGTTCAGAACACCAGAACATCAGAACCCCACCAGGGGACCTTCCACTGGCCTGGAGGTGGGGGGCCCCCAAGCCGACCCAGCTCCGAGGAGGAGGAGAGAGGCCACACCCACAGAAGGACTCTAAAATCTTTCAGGTTGCCTCTCCACAGCGAGGGGATTTTGGTTTTTAGCACTGTTGTTGTTCTTTTCCTGTGTGTTTGTTAAATAAATAGGTTTTTTCCCTTCACTTTCTTCCGAGGAAAAGCTTTTTTTCCCCCCGAACCTCGTGGGGGAGGGGTGGCCGTAGCCTGCCTTCCTTTGAGGAGACGTTCCTTTTGGACGTTTCCCTGGATTTGGCACAAACCGGCACGCCAACAAACACAGTATCTAAGGACAGGTGTAATTTTAGGCATGCAACTAATCTCCTGATGTTTTGTGTTTGTGTTAAGCATTTGTCATCATACACAAAACCCTACAGAAAATTAGAATTCATTTTGCTAAAAATAAAATTTTCCATTGCTCAAAAAAAAAAAAAGCTTGACAAATAAGCTAATAAAGAGATATACGAAAAACTCTCTATTGAAATCTTATTACAGTCTTCAGGAAAAAAACCCGAAGCTTTTGAACAGACCTTTTGCCCCCCGAGTATAGCTTAAAGGACATGTTTTCCTCAGATACTTACTATCAAATTAAGGTGAAGTGAAACCTGAAGTGAGACCAGAAATCCTAGTGGACTGCTCCGCTGGAGCTAATTAGTGTGTCTTGAAGCTGCCTCCCAGCCGGGAAAGGCTGAGGACACTGGAAGCTGCCTGCCTCTGCACCCAGGCTTGACTGAGAGTTCACACGTGGTGGTTGTGCCTTCCAGGAAACTATTGTGCATAGTGATCAACGAATGTTAGAGCTGGACAGGAATTCTCCACTGAAATCTATTCTTCAGCAGAAAAACCCCACAGTCACTGTAGCAGCTACCGCCTCTCTCCCTGACCCGAATCAAAAGTTAGGATTTGTCCCCCTGGCATGGGAGGATGTGGTGGTAGTTGAGGATGAAATCAGTGTATCAGGGAAAGAAGTGAAGAATACATTTTAAAGCCTTCTATTTCATAAACACATCCATGTATTATTTCATATATGCCTTTAAAGCTATAAAGCATTTGTTTTACACTGAACTTTATTCTTTTTATTAGACTATAATTCACTTCTATGTATAACATACCTACATTAATAACATCATTAGGGGTTGCAGTGATCTTATAAATATCTTGTTAAACTTGCAGAGGTCAGAAAAATCCAGCCTCATAACTACTCAATCAAAACATCCATAATTATCTAGTATAATCATATTCCAAACTCATGTGTCAACATATCACAGTGACCAGGAAAATTACAAACAGGAACCAAAGACAAACCACTGCAATGCCATCATTCTCCTTTACTCTGCCATTATTATTTTTTAAATTGTATCACTTGCAGAAATGAGTTGGTTTGGTTTTTTTCCAGCAAATTCTACTCCTTCATGTTGGAATGATGTTTGCTCCCTTCCCTGTTATTTCATTTAAACAGCAAGTCACTCCAAGGTGTTCTCCCACCCATGTCCTGAAGAAAACTCCTTTCTTCTTTTATTGCATTTCGTCCCCCATGGCCTTGTCAATCAAAGTTTCCCTTAGAGAATTCTCTACTCTAGTTCACACAGGTTGCACCTAGGGAGATGCTGTCAGTTCAGGGAGCCATGGAAGGAGAATGATTCCATGAGATTTTTGAACTACAACTCACTGGGGCAGATCAGTAGCATAGCAAATGCAATTTAATATTGAAATCACACAGAAAATATGTTTTACTGTTTTCTCATATGGTTTTTTTTCAGGTGCTTGATAACAAACGGTGTGAAATGTCAGTCTTTCAAGTTTGACCTGATTTGGGAAAGAAACAAGTGTTGGAATACTAAAATTTCCCACTAGATGGAAACTGTGATTTTTAGGCCAGCTCTAATCAAAATAATTTTGTTTGAAATGAAGCAAGCAAAACCCCCCAATATCAGTTTTTCAAAACAATTCTCGCTCAAGGAAAACATTAATCAATACAACATGGACTATATTAAACTATACTGAATAATATTGCTATTTGTATATTATTTGGTTTTTAATAAGTGAGTTTTAAGACTCAGTCCAGTACTAATTCAAATACATGTTAAGTGCCATTGGCTGAACATATCCTTCCTGCTGTGGTAACTTAAGATTTTCAAAACCAAAGAATACATTACTTTTTAGTTACTATGCAAAAATCACAGAAATTGGAAATCAGTAAAGCACTGATTTAATGAGAAGCTACCTGTACTCAGGCATAAAATAACAATTACAAATATTTTTTTATAATTGCTACTGGTGTCTACCCCTGTAGATGTAAAGTTCTTGAATGCTGTTAATTCCCCTAGACTATCATAGACAGAAGAAAACTTTTCCTAAATAATTCTGAGATTCAAAAAGCCAAACAAACCAGAAGTTTTCATCCTATCTCAGAAAATACCTTTAGGAATCTAGGATTCTGGAAATTGTTTTGGATCATGGCCTTTTTCTTTCAAATTAAAAGTCTCAAAGTTGTTATAATATTCTGGTCAGTGTTTTGGAGCAGATGTGCACAGTGAATTATACTGAATTTTTGTCCAGATTTGTCATTCTAAGGTTGGCACAGAACTGATTTCAGGTGTTTATGAAAAAGAAATACCCTACTTTCACCTAAATTTAGTGAGTCTAAGTCTTTATACCCAGACAACTGAAGCATCCAGCACCTGCCCATGGGTAGCTAAGTTTGTTATTAAGAACAACTCTGTTTTCTGTCCAGAAAAAAAAAAAAAAAAAGAGAGAGAGAGAAAGAAAAGAAGAAGATATTTAGATATTTCAGGGCAGAGGGCATGGCATTATGAAGGATAAGTTGGGCTTTGTGGGGTCTGAGGATGGGAGTGTGCATTATATTTTGTGGCACTTGCTGAAAGAGAAAGAGAAGCAGAAATAAGTAACTTGAAGTCCTTTACTGGGAAACTTTGAGAGGCTGCTTTGGTCTGACACTCTTCAGGTTCAGAGCTGACATCTATAAGCCTTGCAGCAGTGCCTGAGACCAGACCATCCCCCAGCATCACATCTCATATCGTACTGTCAGGGCAGGTACTGTGGTCAATGTCTACCAAAAAAGGTTCCTGGCAATGTCAGGATACATCCTGGCCTTCAGAAAGTACTAAAATATAAACTCCTGGTGCTGCCTCATGGTGCTTGCTAGTGTGCTGACAGAGAGGAGAAGACATGAATTTTGGACTGCTATGGCTAAGGGTGATGGGTCTGGTGAGATTAATAGCATTAATGACTTGAGGCGAATCTAGGATATCCACGTTTATAGCTGAGAGCAGGAGGGTAACTCAAGAGAGACTAAAGAGGAGGGGGGGAAAGACTGGGGAGGAAGAAGTGAAGATAAATTCATTTCTTAAAAAACAGGACCACAGCTGGATACAACAGCTGTTAAAACTAGACGCTGATTAAGGATGGGACAACTGCTGCCAGCTTTACCCATTTGCTAGTACAAGATACTGGTACACTGCCTGGGCATGAGGAATTGCTGATAAAAGGCATACTTGCGAATTTGAGGGCTAACCAAACATACTTGGGTGCATAATTCCTTCAGGATGAAGTCTGATCTGGCTGTGTCCACAGGATTCATTATTACCATTGCACACCTCTGTGCAAAAAAATTAATAAGAGAGGGGGCTTTGAGTTTTCATCTTATTTCTAAAATTTTGGGTTCTTTTCTCTTTTGGTGGCATATAAACTGCTTCAAACCTTATATTAGCTCTGCTAGCTTACCTAATAAATAAAAAGTCCATAACTGCTCGGTGACCATATGGCATTGCATATGTTTAATGTGAACTGCAGATGTAACACTCCAAAAATGTCACCCGTTAGCTGATCTGGATTTTAGTCCACAAATTGAACAAGTGGAGAGCCTCTCAACCTTGTTATGCCTGTGAGCTACGGAACAAATGCTCTGTCAGGTATGTCCTGATGAACACTTGCCAGGATCCCCAAGACAGTATCTGAAGCAGATTCTTCTTTGTAAGCTCAGATATTTATTTTGACAATAAAAAAGAAAGCTTCAGACATACATTGCTCTGCCATAACCTATAGTTACAACAAAATGAGCAGAGCTAGCTCTAAAAGGCTGCTTTGAAAACTCTAGCATGAAAAATAAATTTACACGAAGCCGTCCTCCAACACTTTTGACCCACAACTCTTTGCAGGTGCTGAACAGCATTTCTGGTCAGTGAAAAGGAGAACCACTCCATCCTGGGCAATAACCTTTCCTGCAAGGCATTTGTCAAGAACCAAGAGACCCCAGTTTGTACCCTTCTGCTCAACTAATCTATTACTAAGTTTATATACTCCGAGTTTTTTAGTAAAGTGCTTTTTCTATTCCATTTATTTTTTCAAACAATTTAAAAAATTTTTGAAATGTCTGATGAGAAAAGTTTAGAAATGAGGCGAACATTTTCTTTTGATATCATGTCATAGTATTGTCAGCATTTTTGATTATATTCTAGTGTGCAAAGACACTTCATCCTCTCAATTCCTAAATTGTTGTTTAACTCCTCCCTTCTCTTTCCATTTTATGGGCATTGATTCTAGTAGTGTACTGAGAAAATGGAAGCTATCAGGTTCTATGTAATGTGGATTAAACAAAAAAAATTAATTAAGTAAGAGACGAGACTGCTTTCTGGGGAAAAAAAATACTTTAAAATAATTAGGAGAAAAAACCTCAAAGAGAGCCACAGCCCACACTCATTGGTGTGTTGGACAGGCCATAAGAAAGTTTCTGATCCCCTGGAGATGTTTTTTTGAGAGTAAGTTCCAAAATTTGCATAAAATGTAGCTTTAAAAAGATTTTAAGTGCTAAAAGTATACCAACTTCTTGGTTAGGGAGGGTTTTATGGCTCATACATCTCCATGATGTTTTCTACTTACACAAATGATCATAGAAGTGTAAAAATTAAGCAAGAGAGTGCGAGTGGAATAATTTGTGTACTGCTCAAAGAAAATACTGTCTCAAGATTAGATGAATTATCAGTGTGTCTAGAGGAGCAGACTGGAGCTTGAACAACCATGAATATGGCCAGTCCAACAAAGGGCACAAAACTACAGCTTTAGGCACCAAACCTCACAGCAATGAGGTGGGTTTTCTCATATCTTTCCTTGCAATAAAGGAAAGGGTCTACCAGAACCTGCATAAATCAGCTTCCAAGGTTTATCTATACTACCTTTTTCTGGTCACATCTCAGTATTTTAACCGTTCATGGTATATTGTTTGAAAAAGCGACACTTCTCCTTTCCTTCCCATTTTCAATTTGTTCTTTTTTAATGAGACAGAACAAGGAGGTGTACTAATTTTAGAATCTAACCAAAGATTGCTCAAGTCTCTACACTGATATTTTAGAAGAAACATAGCACAAATACATTAATACCACATCTGCATCACCATGTTCAGTGTATGTCTAGGACCTCTCCAGTGTGATTCCTAGATGTTTATCTTTTTCTGCAATGCCAGAACAATAAAAACAAGCTTTAACAAAGGCTTTCCCCTGCTGTAGTCAGGGACTGAGGTTAAATCGCTTAAAGGAAGAATAGCCACAACCCAAGCAACCCTCCTGTGATTAGCAAATGGATATAAATAGACAGTGATAGTTGTCCCCACTCTCTCAGATAAGGCTGTAGCTATGGATCTCACACAATAATTTTAGCAGGGATTCAGTACTAGAACACACTTATTACATATAGAGTTTACAGAAAGTACAATGGTCAAATCGTAAGGATTAATTCCCCACATTCATACCTTCCATCCCCCAAGAAATCTGCATCTTGGCAATGTTAGAAAAAACCTTATTCATCACTAAAAACACCTTCCATTATTGTTTCTTTTCTCCATTTTTCAAATTTTTTCCCATATACCTTTAAAGTACACCTTTGAGAGTTTGTATTGTGGCTTTGATCTATTTGGCTTAGTGTTCTAAGTTATATTGAATTTAATCATGGGGTCACTTGAACCAAGTGGCTTTGCTGTTTCTAATCTACTAACTGCACATTTTTGCTGAGATTGGAAAGGACAAGTCCTATTAGTACCCTGACACCACAGGTCAATAACTCTTTATTTCTTCTATAATTTTATTTTTCATTGTGCCATGCTTTTTAGTTTTCCCAGTTCATACTGGGAAATTGAAATCACCCATCACTACAGCCTGTTTGTTTTCTTATTTTCCTCATGTTGTGCTGAGGACTGCTACTCTTTTCCTTATACTGATGGCTTGTTCCAGGAGCAGCCAGCATTCTTTTACTTTACCTAGGCTACTGCTAAGATGTGTATGTACCAAACATAGAGTTATTTTAGGAGAAAACATAGTTTTTCAGGTAGAAAAGTAAATCAGCAAATTCCTCACATATTTCCTGTCTAAATCTTTACATTTAATTAAGTTTAACCTCCTCTACAAACTCTTCAAGGACATCACAGGAACAGCTTAAGGACATCATCTGCAAGCTGCAGCTGAATTCTCCATCCCCAACATCAACTTTAGAAAAAAAATTCTCAATGCTGTCACTTCATATTATAAAAACATTATGGCTGGGCCTATGCAAGCCAAACTTCTAACCAAAGAAAGGATGAAAGGCCTCTCCTGTGATTTTCAGGCTGCTATCCCAAGATGGTTTTAAACCCACTGTCACTGAAAGAGCAAGTCTTGTCCCTCCTACCCCGCAGCTACGCCCTCATCAGTCAGGCAGCCCCACAGGGAGCCAGCCCAGGAAACACAACCTATGGAAAACAGGAGAGGGCATCACAAGCTGCTGGGAGGAATTTGCAGGTTGTACCCTGTTAAGGCACTTACTGGAGGTGCCTGTGGTCTCCGAGTCCTTGTTTTTCGTGGTTGTGAAAATCACCTCACAGGCTGGTGAGCCCACACTCACCTGAGTCACGCACACGCACCGACTGCGGGTATAAATAAACAGCAAAGACCTTGGTTGTGCGAAGGGATGATTAAGTTAACAATTTCATCTAAATGTTCTCACTCTAAACAAAGCATTCAAAAAAGCCTCTGTATTTGGCTTCATTCAACAGCAGAAAGAAAAATCCAGTGCAGAGGGTGAAGTTGTACTTGACCACACCTTGGCTTGTCCTTAACTTGTTTTGCTGTGCCTGCAGATACAGCAAGTTCAGCCCCAAATAGTTTTGTTGCCACTATGAGTAAATGCTACAAAGCAGCTAGTCTTCAAGGCTAAATCCCCATGAGGCTCTATACTAACTTTCTGAGAATAAAGACTCTTGATAACACAAAGAAAAAGGTTTTTTCTGTATAAAATATTATTAAGATATCACTATTAGCAGCAAAGCTGCAATACTACCTTTTTCTTATGAAGGCTAATCAATTTCCTCCTTGTGGTAGCAATGGTTTCTGACAGACATGACTAAATAATAAAACCTTTTTCTACAAGTTCATTGGAAAGAAACATCAAAATGTGGGTACTGTGCTGTGCAATGAAGTTTTGTGTTGGTAGTTTCTTCCTTTGTACAGCGTGCTTAGGTGTTTCATACTCTTATCCTGCAGCTTACATTGAAAGTCCCCCTGTTTGGCAAGAAAGTAATGATCATTTAATGACTAGGTCCTCAGACATGTTTTTGTCTTTATGGTTCCCTGTACTCTTATGTTCTAGTGACAATACCAGAAGTGATGATTCTTATTTCGGAGGGGTGGGAGAACACTAAAAAGGATAAAAAACCTCGTGTAAGTCTTCCAGAGAGAAGAGTGAATATTTTTATTTTCACCTATTGTTACCTAAAAAAAAAAAAAAATTATATTAAAATAATTTTTAAGAAATCCTATTTTTCTATCTTTTTCTTCTTTTCAGATCACATGTCTGATAATTGCCAGGGTCTGAAAATTGAGAATGCCCATGAAAAGAAATTACAGTTAATTTCTTTCCTACTCACAGGGCACAGATTATCCTCACTTCACCCATATCACATAGAGGCAATATTTACCATTATAGGGCACTGAAATTTAGAACAAAGCGGACTTTAGCTTCTGTCATAGCACAAGTAATAAAATGTAAGTTACTCAAATGGAGACATATCAATGTATATTTTATGATGACCCCAGTCAGAACACAAAACTGATTTCTTTTGGTTTACTCCCTAAATATGGTAAAACTCACAGGTAGAAAGTTAGAGGTGTTACCAAATACACAGCACTCAAAAGAAACAAATCCACAGTTTAATCTGATATTTATTTTTGTTCCCTCTCTCCCAGTCAATGTGTATACTTTAGATATTTTTCTGTCTTTTAGTCTTACAGATGACGGTGTATACCTTTATAAATATTTGTACAAAAAGACATACACACATATATATATCAGTCTCCATGTATATATATATTTATAAAGAGGGAAAGCAAGTTATGTTGGCTTTATATAAATGCATTGAGTTAAAAAGGGAAAAGGGAGAATAAAATTAGCTTGGCATGACTGTGTGAAATTAGACACTAAAATTATCCTCCTGCAGTCATATTTAATTCTCTAAACAGCTTTAACTAATTTGCTTAGGCACACTACTTTTTAGTGAAACTAATGAAAAAACATGCAGCCTCTGTGTTCATTTTTTGTGAATATTCAAACCTCCAAATATAATGAGACTTTTTATTCTAACCTTTTTTTTTTAATCGGTTCATCTCTAGAACACTCTCTTTGCTTATTCAAGCTGCCATATTAGGCGATAGCTTGTGCTAGAAGTGCTCATATTCCCTAAATTTATTCATTTAAGGAACTTAAGTGATATTACATGACTACAGCCACCTATGGAATTAAACAAAATTTGCCATTATCAGACAATATTTCCCTTTAGGTTAAAAAAAAAAAAATCAACAAAACAAAAAGCAGGTAGCATTTGCTCACATAAATTTGACCACAGAAGAAAAAAAAAACCAATAGCTAGATACCTAGCTTACCACAGGTGGTTTTTTTTCAGTTTTGTTTTCACTCTGTTCTAGGCATTAAACGATTAGAAAGACTATTAGTGCTGATATGAGTACATACCTTTCCTCATGTTATGTGTTTCTGAAAATTCAGTTAATTTGCCCAGAGCTACAGAGCTAATTCCTGAGAACACCAGACCTCACACTGTTACTAAGAAAACAACTAGTTCTACGCTTGTTTGGTATTTTTTCACTCTTATCAACATTTTTTGCCACATGCAAATCAATGGAAACAGCCATTATTTAATCAAAGAAGCACTTACAACTTCTGGTGCCCTTTACTCTTGAATTCCTTTCTCTGTCTCATCCTGTCAGCTTCTGTGTCCCACGCAGCCAATAATCAGAAGTGCCAATAACAATTGGGTGGCCTTGGTTTTCAGGTAGCCCAGGTGCTTTACCTCATCCTTTGTTTCCTGAGGTTTGCAGCTAATGGCTTTCCCTCTGGCCACTGTTTGGTGGAAATCCAGCCCAACCCAACCCCACCCTGAATAATTGCAGACATTCTGGCTAAGCAAGAGTGCTAAATATTTGGGGGGTTAGGTTTAAATAGGCAGGCAATTCCCCAAAAGAGTTAGTGTTTTCTAAGCTTGTGTGTAATGGTTTCACTTTGCAAGAACATAATTTTCTGTTTTCTGGTAGAACCAGTCTTCCAATGTGGCTGCTACATAGCAAAACTTAGGTTCTTGTTACCTGCTGCTGGAAAGACTGATCTCTCACCACTATTGGTTACAACAATTTTGTCAACAGTGATTTTCTTATATTTTATTTAAATGTCAAGTAGAAAGCTAGAATATATCTTGTGAAATGGCTTGGATGAGCAGTCTAGAGATGCTTAGCAGGTAAAGCATTCAGGCAAACTGAGTATTTTTGATTCTTAGCAATACTACCTTTCTAGTGCCTTTCAGAGGATTTTCTGTAAGGTAATAGCTTTTTCTCCATCCCTACTCATCCTAAAATTCCTAATCTGTGATGTACATATGACAGGCCTAAATCATAAGTCACTTAATATTTGCTTTGATAAAGTCAATATTAAAAATAATATTTCAAGCATTTAACTAGAATCAATTTTCCTGTTTTACTCACTAACTGTTACTCTGTGTAAACTAAATACAGATTGCTTACAGAGAGCTCTTAACAACAGTGCTGCAATTATCTTTGGCAAACTTCTGGCAAGTTTAGATATTTTGTCTGAAAATTGCATGTGGAGAAAGCAAGTGCAGCCTGTGGAACATTTGTAGTACATTAACACAGATTTTTGGTTTAGCGTCCAGTAGCCCAAAAGTTCAGGGGTTTCAAAAGCATAACATAATTTAGCATTGCAGAAGATCTGTGCTATCCTCTGCTGTCATTAAAATCAATCCCAATGTAGCAAAATGTGTTTAAACTGGTGTAATTCCATTCTAAATGCAAAAATCTAGGCTGTATATTTCATGCTGTTGCTAACACTGCCAGAACCTGAACACTAATAAGGTGCTAATTAGGAACTGCCATTTTGAGTCTATTGTGCTTTTGCATGTGAACTTACCATATGCTCTAGATCAGATTCCCTACTGTGAAAAAGCTGAGAGGGCTCAGGCGTATGATGTGCAATAAACTACTGCTTTTCAGTATCCTCTTCTCTAAAACTGTCTTTCGTCTGGTGATTGCAAGTGTGGGTTTTTGAGAGGATCGCCATATGTTTCTGCATCTTTTTTTTTGTATATTTTATCTGCTCAAGAAACCTGCTTTGGAAAATTATGGTATAATGCTCGAGAACTGTCCATGATTAATACCAAGAGCTACCCATGTGACTGCCTTCTTCAGACATCTAACAAGGTCTATGTATTAATATTAGAGATTTGCAGCAAAAATGAATCACATAATCAATGCTGTTGTCTGTCGTAATATGTTTAGATTGTTTTAAAACTACACTTCATTCCACTTTTTTTCTGTGTCCAGACATCAAATGTAGAAGAAATACTTGATATTACAGATAAGCCACCTGTCCCATGGGGCTTGTGCTTGTGGCTTTTTAGTCCTAAATTTAACCACAGTACATAGGAACAGTTCTTTTCTTGTCACTTGTCTTTTCAAACTATGTATTTCTCAGAACACAGGTATTGTATGCAGAGCTGAAAATGAGAAGACAGCTTTAATTTGGAATAAACCTTTATTAACCCCACAAAGTTCAGTTTGACAGCCGATTCCATGACAGTCAATATTTCGTCTTGTTGTTACAAAACTAAGCCATTATGTCATAACAAAGCCTCAGATTGCTGAAAACGGAATGCCTTGTGGATGTTTGCAAGGCAAAAAGAAAGCGTGTTCTGGATAACATCAACAAGAGTGCAAGTAATTGAGATCTGACTTTACTTAGATTTGTTGACTTACTGTGAAAATTCAATGCTCAATATAAATCAGGATTTTCCATGTCTTACATGTGTTGATGTGCGCTACTGGTGACATCACATTGTGGCACAAAAAGTACAGCCTGCAGCTCTTAGTCATGTGTGTTGTCCCTGGGCATAGTTCCACATGGGTCCATTCGGAGAAAAAAAACCAAAAAAGATTTATGGGAGAAAGGAATACAAGGTCAGACCCCTAAGGAACATTTAAGATCTTCTAAGAGTATCTGAAATTCAGCCTGCTCTTCCTAGTTGTCAACAGCTTTACATACAGTATCTGGACAAGACTTTTGTCTGCCGCCTTCGGAAAGAGCAGACTTGGTCAGCACACTTGTGACACAGAGGGAAAAATCTTGATTTACATCTTGTAGGAGGCACTAGGTATTTCACAGTATCATTAGGGTTGGAAAAGACCTCAAAGGTCATCAAGGCCAATCACTGACCTAACAGTACCACCCCTAAGCCATGTCCCTAAGCACCACACGTTATTCCAACACTTCCAGGGATGGTGATTTCACCACTTGAAATGTCAGCCTGTTTCAATGTTTGACCACTCTTTCACTGAAGACATTTTCTCTAATATGCCATTTAAACCTCCCCTGTCTGCATCACAGAAATTTGAGCAAGGTAATGTTAGTCACAGGGGCTCACAGTCTCCAGCACAGCAGAGGTGAAGCTGATACAGCAACACAGAACAGGCAAGATATAGGACTAACTTATCTGATGATGCAACACTGTAATCCTTAACTGATCACCTCTCTAGCTGGATGCAGGAGTGCCAGTTTGAAATCAAGCCCATGGGCAGAAAAGCACGTAATTGCATTGCCCCCAAAGCAACTTGGCAGAGAGACAGTGACTTAAAAACCATAATATCCCTCACAGACTCTCCCTTGCGCTGGATGGAAATGAAATGACATATATCTCCACCTGGGGTGATGTATGAGCCAAGAAAGATCAGTGTCACTGTGCCATCAGGTGTGCTGGCAAATTATGCTTCTGCTCATTCTTCATCTTCATCCACCTCTTGCCACTTGTCTGCACAAAATGGGTTCTTATTTGTTCCTCAGAGCTCACTCATGACTTGCACATAAAGCTACGATAACTCCTGAGCTTAAAAGAAGAATAGGGTGACCTCCTCCTCCTCCTCCTCCCACTTTTAACCTGGGAGGCAAAAGGTCTTCATTTTGCAAATAGGAACACACCTTTCTCAAAAGCAGCTTATATGTTCTTTAACACATTTAACCAAGAAATTATTGACATGCAAGAGGAAATGTTGAAAAATACCATCACAGAAGAGAAGCTTTCACAAACATTTATTTACAAGAAGTAATAAGTTTAGGTGGATATTATTATGCATTCTAAGTTAAAATCTTTCTCATAGTTTCTATATGACATAGTAAAAGTGTGAATATTAATATTAAGTTCCTTCTATGTAAACTAACAGGAAAAATGATAGGGTGGAATTTAGAGACTAACAGGGTTGGTAATATCTAAATCAATATTGCAAATCATGATAGGAGAGCTGACTACTTATTTCTTGGAAAAGAAAATCATCAAACCAATAGCACCGTTAGATGCAACAGTGTACACCAGCTTTGTCTGGCTGGTTTACTTAGATCTCTTTTTGTTTGCCCGGAGACATAAAAGATCACCACAGAGTGAAACACCACCATCTTTTCAGAGAAAAACCTGAACTATGAAATAGATATTATTAATGGAGACCTAACAAGATGTTCAAACCAATGGTATTTTAAGTAACACTACAAAGTTAAAGAGCACAGTAAGACCACATGACATAGAAGAAAAGTGGAAGACAACACTAACAGAAGCAATTAAGCATTTATAGGCCCTGTACTGGCATGGGCATACTTTCTGGGGAAGTGACTACAGTACAAAAACTCAAAACTTCAGGGTAGCTCTGCTGATCCTTTAATCACTGCATCTCTTGATGGAAACAAAACCACAACAGAAAGTAAAACACCAATCTTTGAATTTCTGTGCTTCTCTCTGCACTGCTGAGAGTGTGCTGCACTGCTGGCATTTGCTGAGCAGCAGCCCCAAACCCAGACCTGAGGGAGGAGCCCTGCTGATGCTGGGCAGTCTCTTGTCCCTAGAATTCCTCAGAGTGGGAAGCCCACTGGTCTGTGCCTGTGTTGCTCCATCCCCAAAAAGCATCCTCCTCTCAGCTCACCAAAATACCTCTCTGCAGCTGACAAATTTTGCTAGCAGACAAAAATAACTCTGCAGGGGAAGTTTACAAGTACTTGCTGGCATGTGTATAAATAAATGTTGCTCTTTCCAAATATACGCAGGGTATGCACCTTTCATATACCCTAGGGCTCAGCCATAACTGCAGAGTCCCAAAACACCCCAGTGTAGAGCAGAGATTAAACTTAACTGTGTTAGAAAAATGCCTGTGCTTGGCATAAGAAAACAGTGGTGATTTTAGGCATAAGACTCTGGGCAAGGTCGGGGAAGGGCAAGGTTTAGCTCAGCAGCAGACAGCTTTGGTGAGCTTGCACAGGTGTTTGCACCCCAAGTCCTCCCCTTTGTAAAACAGTTCTGTAAGGTCTGCTCATCTGTCTGTCTCTGTCTTGCTGTTCAGACTGCAGCTTCCTCAGACTAATCCCTTTTGTGCTAAGTGTGAAAGACTCAATCTGCATTACATGATGGAACAGATATTTACTGTAGGGAGTTAAAATGAGACTGATTTTCTTCTCTGTAAGCAGGATGGCAAGACTCAGAAAGGATGGAAAAGAGCTCCAAATCCAGCCATCAAGTACCTCCTAATCTGGGCGTACTCACTGAATTCCAGACTCACTTGGACCAGTCTGTCATGAACGTTCCTGCTTGGATGATTTTCAACTTTGTTTGAAGGACCCTAGGTCCCTCAGTTTTTTGAGAAAATAACCTGATATGAGGCCTTTCATAGCTTTCATTGGCCATGGAAAGAAAACATCAGAAAATTAGTATTTTGGATGATGGAAAAACTCTCAGAGAGAGTTTAATATGTTAGGGGAATGAGAAAAGCAGAAAAACTATCAAAGTAATACCATGGTGGAGATGCAATTCAGGCAGCATATCATGAGAAGTAAGGGCAAAAAGAGAGAAACATTGCACTTTGAAAGCCTCATAGGCTGAAACACAAAGTGCTTTCTTTCATTTGCAGTTAAAATTCACCCACTGTCAAAGGAAACAGGGGCAAAAATTGCCTTCATCGCCACCCACCTTAGTGTTTTGTACCCCAGGACAACCCCTGAGCAGTCTGCAGGGGGAAGGGAAGGAAAGGGGAATGCACAGGATTGTCCAGGTCTGACCTTTCATTCCTTTTGCCTGAGAACCCCAGTAGTTGTTTCCTCTCTCATTATCACTGCACATTTCAGCTGCTGCCATGAGGAGTGGCATTCTTGTTCTCTGCAGTCAGTCAGTTATTTATGGAACACCATTTTCTTCCTAATTTACAGCAGTTTCTCATGGAATACCTAGCTAGCAACCTGCTTACTCTTGCTCATATAGTTTTATTTTTATAAACTCTTGTGTTAAATGTAAAGAGACCAACCCTATAACCTTTTATACCAATTTAGAGATTTAATTCCAAGACAAGTAAAAGAGAAGGAGTGACAGCTTGGTGTTACTGAACTGAGGAGCAAATCTGTATTCTTTTTCTTGAAGTTCATACAAGCTATGTCAGAAGAGATCAAGTAGTCCACAGGCTTGTGGCTCACAGGACGTTTAGTGTAGCTCAGAAAGCATAGTAAAAATAACTTTACATGAATGTGTCCATATGTTAACCTTGTATTCTCCAGGCCCTTTCTGTCCTCCAGAAGCACAGTAGATGTGGTTTTAGTTCTATATAAAAATGTCTGCAGGCTAGGAAGAAGCTTTACCCTTTGCATGAAGGGGTTTCTGTGAGATGGGATGGTGTTTCATCAGAGACAGGGCTGCTGAACTCTTCGGTCAGTGGTAAACACTTCCCAGAGTAGGTCCATTCATTCCCGTAGGAATTTATAAAACAAATTACTGTGCTTGCAAAGTAGCATTAATGACAACTGCTCCCTGCAAATAAATAGTACCTGGAGGCTAAGAAACCTGGTGGAAGCATTGCTTACTTGAATAAAGAAAAAAGCTTGTGTTTAAAGTGTGAATATTTTGTTTGTTTATTCAAGCAGCGTTTAATCCGAGCATGACAACAATAAAACTTTTTACTTCTATTTTCCCGTCACTCCAGAGCCACGGTTTGCAAAATGAAAAATGACTTATTGCTTTAGCAGTTATCCCCATTTCCTTTTCCTTGTGATGGCTGATTAGTATCCATGGACGTGAATCTCACAAGGGGTGCAAGTGAATAATCCTTCATTTGTTTTCAGTTTCTAGGTAAATAGTTTCTTTACCTGTTGCTTGTTTTTAAAAAGTCAACAAAATTGTCACAAAGCCTCAGACTTAGCACCAGCTAAGCATGTTCTATGTTACAATACAATAAACCTCTAATTTCACTTTTTAAAAAGAAGGAAAACTTTGCATGCCATGGAATCAATGGGAAAATGGGAAATGTTCGGTCACTAGAAATTCATTTGGTATTCACCGTAACAGCATTTATCATAATGTATTCATCTGGCATTCCTGCGGCTGTCACACGTAAGAGAGTTCATTATAATGTACACAGCTAATGAGCATATAAAGTGTTACTGAATCAACATTACAGCGCAACATTTCCTTATTTGCATTATTCACATGCTTCAGGTCTTAATACAAACCAGGGAAAGAATAAAAGAGCAGCTTTGAAAGGAAAACAAAAATTATATGCACATGTGCTTTTCCACTATCTACTATAATATCACTTCTTTCTAGGCACCTGTTGCTTCCCAGCTAGTTTGTGTGCATTGCTTTACACAGGATCTCCAGCTCGTTATTCTCTACATTGTTGGTGGTTTTTTTTCAAGCTACATTCAATTACTCTCACTCTTTTACTTGCATACTGCATGCCTCCTTCCTACAGTGTTCCTGCAACACCTTAATTTCTGCATTTTTAGAAGGAAACTGGATTCGCACAACTTTTCTTGGTGGGATGAGAAGGGCAGTAGCCTTAGTTTACAGAATAATTCCTTTTTCAGGTAGCTTTCCAACTCTGTTGTTCATAGTGAGTTTTTGATGTCGCTCCTCCTCAAGCCCCCATTCCAGAATCTCTGCAAATATTCTGAAAAATCAACAATTTCTCAGCAATGATATAAAGCATTTCAAAGCATATTGTGCATTTTCCTAAATCCATTTAATATATCCACCCTTTCCACTAAAGTCTGCAGCACGAAATTGTTTGAAGCTAGAAGAACAAGATTTTGCTTCAGGTTTTTAGACAGCCTAAGCTTAGATTTAAGTCTATATAAGCAACTACTCTTAAGAAATTAGATCATTTTCTTGGTGTCTGAACTGAAAACTGTTAAAACATTGGAAAATTTATAAAAGCTTGTCATGACTACAAGTGTGATTTTGTATTTGGCTGTTAAAAATGTGATTTTGTAAGTGTACCTAACTCATATGTAGTAATTTAAGGTGAGTGGAAGAAACACAGCTTCATTTATATCAGAGTTGTTTTTTAACTCCATTACAGTTATCATGCTCCCAGCTGTGTTTGCTTAAGCACTGAAACACATTTGGGCATGGTAACCAGCTAAATAACAGTATTTCTTGTTTGTTAGAATTTAGAAGCAGCATAATGAGAAGAGGAAATCTTTATCAGACAGAATTATTGAAGCCTTGCCTTCACTGAGGTAACACAAATATTTGTGTGTGATTGAAGGAAAAGAAAACAGAGAAGAGACTGCAAACATAGATTTTTTGAGACTATAAATAAGGTACAGTAGGAAGAGATACAGAAAATTAAAGGGATAAGGCCTTTTGTTATCAAAATGAGAGTCCTACATCAAGGGAGAGCCAAAACTGCATCTACAGTCACTTTTCAGTCTCTAGTATATAAGGCATATATATTGATATTTGCAATTTTAAAATAAGGACCAGATATAAAAATTGCCAATATAAGACGCTACTTTGGGTGCATTTTAAAGTGATTTGAAGCTTGTTTCTTTTACTGCTTTGCTTCCCGTGTAAAATTATCAGCATACAAAACCTGAGAGATCTCTGAATCCCCAATGTCTGGCGAGGTCATAAGACTGGAGAGAGCTGGAACTGCCAAAGCTGTTTCCATAGAGTAGGTGAAATGTTGATCACAAATTAGATATACCAGCTGAACATCACACATAATGTGCAAACATGTAGTGGGGTTTAAATGAAAGAATCCTTACTGTGTCTACTAAATCCCTTCCCTGTCCTAAATATATTGCTTTCTTGGAAAACATTTCCCTTTTCACATCAGTGATTCTGTTGCCAGGTTCTATCTGCTAATCATCTGCAATTCAATTTTGGGGAATATGTTCAGCTGCCTAAATTCTCTGCTCAGCAGACATGCACTGGGTTTTGTTTTCTACCCAAAATCAGAAAAAGTGTTTGAGAGGTACTGAACAAGAATGGAAATATAGCTGTTAGCACTTTTAAATGTTTTCCTCTAATCACATAACTGGAAGAGCATCCATTTAACCAAATGCTGCTCCCAAATCAGCACTCAGACCTGTGCTCCACATGACTCTTCTATTACTTACAGATTGTTATTTGCTCTAAATAATAATCTAAATAATACCTGCAGCTCTATTTTATTATGATATTATCAATTGCTGCTTTTTGTTCCTTCGGTGCTTTTAGTACAGGATAAATGACCCATTTGATAAGAGTTAAATTCTGGAAGGTAAAGCCAGGTCATAATATCATGCTAGAAATGTGTGTGCAGCACATGACATAAGCTTCAGCACAGCGGGGGTTTAGGCTTTATTGACAAGCCTGAAAACATTATCTCATAAATTCATTGCACATAATTCCTGTGTAATCAAGGATTTTGAGCATTTTAATGTATTTTTTAAATGTAATATGCATATTACAGATTGAAAATAATGAATGTTATGATTGGGAGAAATGTATCACTTATATGTACTCAAAGCCTTCAACCAAGCCCTTTCATTAAAGAAGAATAATTTCAGGCTAAATATTAAAGAAGCTGGAGTCTCCTTTATGTAGAAATCTCCAGTTTGTGCTTTCTGGTAGCAATAAAACTTACATTGCCCTTTGTTTGAATATAAAATACATTGAAGCAGAACATAGTGAAGCCCACCTGAGACCACAGCAACTCAATTCAAGGATGTACAATGATAGAACCAGGGCTTTAGAGCAGTATGTCCCTGTTCACCATTTGCTTATATAATTTTACAAAGTCCAAGTTTGCAAAGAGACAAAGGCAAATCTCAGCCCTCATCTGACTCCCCACTGATCCAAGGCAAAGCAACATGATAACCCTCCTGGAATAACCTTGGCTAACCCACTTTGAGTCTTCTGAATTCCCATAGGACAACACCAGACCTTTTTAAAAGCAAATTGCCTTTGCCATGTCTTCCCATTGCTGACATCGCTACAAGATCTCCCTAGAAAGGACAGCACACTCAGGACCTGCCCATCGACCCCTCAGGTAAGTGTAATCTGAGGCCTTTGCTAAGAGGCAGCAGAAGCTTGGCTTTTCCTCTTTTCCATATTTCAGAGCTCTCCCAAAAGTGGTGATCTTGGATCTCTGCTCAATTAGTTTGGATTACAGGAGATAATTCCATCTGCCAAGTATTGAACTGTGCAATGTAGGCATGTACATTCAAGCTACTTGGCTGAATGCCCTTTAAAGTAACCTTAATTCATCTTACACTAAATTAGGACATCTAAATCACTGCCACCAAATCACCAAACAGCTCAGAGGACAGCGAGGCAAAGAACATATTTAATTTTCCAATAAGCTCTACTATTTACCTGTTCTCTCCCTGAATTGCTATGTGTATCCTTATAGCATTATTCCTTGTTCTTTAATACAATATCCCCTTATGTCTTTATTCTCTGTCTGCCATAGAAATCTTTCAATAACAATAATATTCTTTGGATGATATTAGCAAAGAATGAACACTGCCAGTGTCCACTCTCATTTTCATTAAGTGATCTATGCCTTTTTAGAGATCCTATTCTTCATATGTCCTTGTGTAATGGTGAGCAACAGGTTTCTTAATTTTTCATGCAATATAGCTTTCATTTGTATTTTATTCATTCCAACTGTCCTTGTCTATTGGGAACATGCTACATCCATGTAATAGATTTCAATGGTCTATTGTTTCTGCACTGAGCATCAGGATAAAGGACTGGAAAATACTGTTATACTTGAAGAACTTACTGTACACATTTAGACACATTTTTGAGAGCCTCTTTGCCTCCATAGAGTGGACTCACCCTTGGAAGAGACCTAGGTTCAAATGGCAGCTAAGTACCTTTGATTGCCTATAAAACTGGAATAGTTGTACTGTCTTACTTCTTCAGATAAGGACAATAACATTTTACTCAATATTAAATAATTTGAAATATGTTTTGTCAGCTGATAAAAATAAGCATAGACTTCAACTCTCTGGTTCCAAAGAGAGGTGAAATTGTATTTTAAAAAGCAAATCTCAAAACGTGAAAGGTTTGTGGAGAAGGTCAAATGCAACTCAAATTTTACCATGCTGTCTTTGTCCTGAGGAAAACTAGTCTAAGTCACCAAGATTAACTGATGTAGGATATGTCTCTATGATGAAAGTGTCCAAAATTGCCGGGAAGAATCTCCAGACAGGTGCTGCTGAGCAAGAACCCAGTTCAAAAAGTGGTAGACACATAGCACAGCTCTGTCAGACTGCAATTCTAAGGGACGTAATGCCTGAAGTCAGTTCATTCAACCTGTTTATTCACAGCTCTCTACTATGGAATGAACTAAACAAGACTGGATGCAGTCAGTATCATGCAGTGCCAGAACAATTACCTCCAAGTAAAACTGGAGCTTTTCTGCATTTCTGTTATGTGCCACAGTCTTCAAGTTCTGTACTGAAAGCAGCTTGTTCTTCTGCTTGTTCTTTTTCTTTGTCCATTGGAGTAACATGTGATGACCCATAAAATTATGCAAAATATCAGTGATGTCAATGCTTAAAATGCAAGCAAATGTTAATATTAAAAATGCAATCTAGAAAATATCCATTTTAATTAGTACATTTGACATATTAAAATCAATACTTAAGTAGTAAAAAGATTCTGCAGTTTAGGCTACACTCCACATGAATTACCATTTCAAAACTAAAAGATGCAAATTTAATCAATAGATTTAAAACTTTACATCACTTGAGGTACTCAAATTACTTCCAATCAGCCAGTAAAGTGAAAGCATCATTTAATTGTTGTTCCTACCCACTCTTTGAAAGACAAGCCCACCTTCAGGCTGGATTTTGCTCAGAATAAACTAGATTATCTGCAGCTTTTGCTCTCCCTTGTTATTCTTGACAATTAAAGGTATATTATAATGTCAGGAAAACAAATAGCTTAAGATCCCAGATATCATTTCATCATTTAAGAAACTTGAGCCGAATCAATGGTAAAGTGTCATTTTCTCATTGTAATACATTTAACAAAGCTGAAGTATTTTGTTGCTGATGAGAGATCAACCTTTATGTTTAAATCAACCTTTAAGTTTACGTGCTTATTTTCCAGAATTATTAAAAAAATGGCTCATTTTGTGGAACAGGCTGCATAAAGTTCTCAGGCTCTATATGTTTTGGTAACTTATAGTATAAACCAAATTGTCAAAAGTTAAAATCCCTTCTTTTTTCCCCTCCTAATTTTTACTTTTACAACCTACATGTTAACAATGTTGTCACATCCATCTGTTAAAATATCTGCAAGACACCTTGAAATACCGTTCATACTAAATTTTAGCCATGAAGTACATTTTATTTTTACAGAATGTTCATCAACAACTTGTTGAATGTACTTCCGAAAAAGGGCAAGAAAGACTGAAGACCTAGTTTTACATTTTTACATGAAAAGTCACACTGACATTGATAGAACTACTCACTTGATGACTTTATACATCTGGAATTAGTTTGATTTTTTTCACTGTATTTTCTAGAATTATATCTGTACAGTAATGATAACATATGCAGTTGAACGTATATTAAAAATTCTTCAGCTCAGTATATAGCCTGAAGATTTTCAGGCTAAATCTTTTGACAGCACGCATAAAGCCTTTATTTCCTTTGGAATGGACAGGTAGAATTATAATGGAGAAGGATATGACAATTTTATTCTTTTTTCTTAAAGTTGTCTGTGGTAAGTGCTGCATGGGAAAGCCCCACACTTTCAAATGGAGCAGAATAACTTCTTTATAAATTCTGGTATGCCACTACCCAGCTATTTGGCCTGCAACAGTATTGTATTCATATGAAGAAACTTGTTGACAGCATATTTAAATTGTTATTCACCCAGTTTTCCCATAAGCCACCAGAATTACATAAATAATTATAACTTGGGGTTACTAGTGGCTTGTCTTCAGTAAAAAGTCAGCTTCTGAGTCATGGACAATGAGATACTTAAGACACTGGAATGATGTGAACTGGGTCAGCAGTCTTTCCACAAATTCCAAGGACAAAAATCATATGACACACACTTAAGGAAGAAACCCTCAGGCACTGCAACAGAATCACTCTTGTATTCTGTGATCCCAGATGAGTCACTCCAGCAAGAGTTTCCAGAGCAAAATATTTTTGGACATGAGAGGAAGGCAGAGATTATGTTTCATCTCTGAATTGTACACAGGCTGTTGCATGGTCTCAGCACAGTGACTTCCTAGAAGATGTGAGCTAAAAACAGCGACAGATTTCTGACACCGATCTTCAGCAAGCAAACAACTTTAGTTGCTCTGTGGTGTTGTGAGGACACCCAGTAACATATTCAGCAGTGTCTCAGTGTAAGATAAACTCTCAGTGTAAACTCACAGGTCGCTGTGAAGGTAACGTCCTTTCCGTACATACAAACCCAGAGAGGACCCTGACTGAAATATTGAGTTATTCCCTCAAACCAGCATATGGGGGTTATCAGAGGTTAGGTGGGAAAAGACAAAACCCATAACAGCATATTAGAACTTCACCATGCATCACCAACCCCTCATTTAATAAATGGTGCTAGCATGACTAAGGAAAGATTTAGCACCTTTTGAAGGAAAGGCTGGGCCTGCAACTAGAAAGTGGGTAGCAGCTATTTCTTCATATGCAGCAAACTCAGATTTTTCTTCTTTTGCTACCAAATGGGAACTACGTCACATACCATCTTTTAACATCATTTGACAAGGGTGAAAAAGCACTGCTCAAGGGCTGGTGTGAAACCCACCCTTTTCTCTTCTCCTCCACTTACAGATGTTACGTAGAGTGCTTGCACACATGGGTCTTGTCACCCGTGTTCAGAGATGGTCATAGGAGGAGAAAATCCAAAGAAAGCTGAAAGAAAAGCACAGAAAGAGCTGAATTTTCAATTTGATTCGAGTGTATTCTGTCAAGATTTTATTCTTCACCTAGGATCGTGACCTGCTCTTGGCAACTCCAAGTCATAGCCCAGCTCTTGCAAAGTTTGGTGTGACTTGCAGTACAGATTTTAATTCTTTTTAAGATTGGAAATGGTCATCTGGCTAGCATACATTTTCTTTTGTTATCCATTTGGATAGAGTGCTTCCTTGTGAAGCACTTTTGCCTAAGTTTCATAGGTATTCTGTAAGAAATAAGAAACTTCAAAATTGTCATATTTCCAAATTGTCATGTAAATCAAAAGGACCTTTGTTCTTTCCAGAAATTTAATGTATTATTTACTGTGTAAAAATCTATACTGCTTGTATTTTCTTATAGTTTCCAACTTGTATGCAATAGTTAAAGTTAGGCAGCATTCAATATTTTGCTTACTAATAGAAAGATAATTTAATACTATCTCTGAACAGTTGTGTTCAGGAATCCATATATTGTCTTAAACAGCCAAGTTACAGGCTTTTCACTAATTTTGCAGAGACTAAAATGTCAGTTATTTATTTACTTTACTAGATAATGTATGAACAATCAGTTATCCTCTGACCTCAAATCCCCCAGGCACTTCCCATCTGTCAGACATTTCTGTAACTGCATGTTCTTTCCCAACATCAGACTAATGCACTAGGCTTGTGCACATCCTTTACAATGAAAAAGCTGAAACAAAAACAAGAAAGGTGTCACATCCAAAAAACTAATCTTTGTTTTCCCTGTTCCTCTGCAAAACTCCAGGGAGTCATTGTTTTTACTGTGTTTGAGCTTCATAATGTTATACATCTGTAAGACCATCATGTTTTTTTCCTTTGGTGAGACTGAAAGCTTGAGCTCTGTTCACTAAGGCAAAAAAAATCTTTTCAATGAGGCAGGACCTCAAGGGACCTCCTGTGACTCTGTGGCAGACCCATCACAAACATGAGCCATAAGGGTTGTTTATTTTTCTCTCATTAATTCTTTGAGAAGGTAATTTTAATGAAATACAGAGTAATTGGACCTCTTTAAATGGTTAAATGGGGAGCTTCTTAGAAATGTTTTCCCTATGTATTTACACAGGGAGATTTAAAGTGTAAATATAGTCCCAGGGTAGTTATCTCACACTGTAATGGATTTAATACAGTGGTTCAGATTCAGAGTTGACATATAAGTGTTTTTCAAATATAGTGCCATTAAAGTCAATGAGGCTATGTCAATTTACACCAGTTAAGGGTATGACAGTGTGTACAGAAGATTCTTTTGGCATAATCATCCTGGGTTTGACAGCTTCATGGGCTGAGGGAGCCTGTAATACAATTGAGGAGCTTCCCATAAAAAGGATTTCTTCTGACACACAGAGAAAATGTATGGCAGAAAGGAGAGGGAAAAATTAAAAGTCTGGTCATAACACAATAATGTTGGAAACATCTGCATTATAGGAATAACGTATTGGTGGATGCCTTCATTTTCCAGATGTGTGGGCAAGTGACTTGGACTGCCTCAGCTGTTAGAGATGTACAGTGATATGTTTTGTATTCCTATTTTGCCTCAACCCATAGCCATTAAAAGAAAGTGTGTATCTCATTCAAGCCCACAGACCTAGAGGTCTCTCCCACATGTTGAAAAGCAACAGCACACCACCCTGGGAAGAAATCACTATGATAGCCACCTGAGGGCATGCTAGGAAAAGAAGAAATTTGAGTCTTGTATACAAGTGTGACTTTGACTCATCCAAACCAACAGAAACTTATAGGAACTATATCTTCTAATGAATTTATTTGGTTCATTGTTTTCCCATGGATTATTTGCCTTTCATTTTTGTGATTCATTGGTGAGGAGCTAAGGGCATCTGAGGCATGGGCCTGAAAGGAAATGTGCTGCATGGGTAAAAACAAGTTTGCTGCTCATTTGTGCAATACATCCTTCTGCTTTGTGAAGTAGTTCTCTGCAAGCAGAAAACATGAACAGAAAAGTAAAACCGTCCCTTTTCCAATTATTCTAAACAGTTTAATATTTTCTTTGTTATTATTTGTTTTTCACTACTCTGCTCCAACTCCCTCCTCTAATCCCCATCTATGCAGAATGTTTGCCCTGATTACAAGGGCCTGACACCCAACAGGCATTTCTAAATATGTACAGCTTACACATTCACCCTCATTTTCTGATTTATTTCCTCATGATATTCACTTTGCCTAGTCTGGTTGTCGTGTCCTTTATTGCTAAAGTTACCTGACAAGCTTCCCCATCACCACCTGGCTTTTAATATAAAAATATTGAAATAACACAACAACTGAAAAATAATGTTACTTATTAACAACTTTTATCCCATTACTGAAAGAAATACCTACTTTTATTCACTAAAGGCTTTCTTGGTACTTTAAAAAATTTAAAAATATGTTTTCAGAAATTCAGGGTTTTTTTTTGTTATTCATTATAAAAGAAAAAAAGTCTAGAAACTATTTCTATGTGGTTGTGAACCTATTTTGTCAAACGGTGCTGGGAAAGGTAGTGGCACATATTTGGTGTAAAGTATAGCACTATGTACTCATTCCTTCAGAATAATTTTTGTGTCTTTTCTGAATTTTAAAACAGCCTAGGAAGACTTCATGGAGGCATTTGCATTTTCCTTTTGGGAGAATGGGAAATATTTTTAGTGTTAAGCACAAAAGGAAGGAAATCAAAACCCTACTTGCAGCACTAATTAAAAAAGAGAATCATCCAATATTTGTTCGTTTCCTTTGGAAGACTCAAATTACAGTGTTACAAATAGATTTTGAAAGTGTGGAGTTTTGACTTGAAAAAATAATAACACATAATAGCCTTATCTGATGCGAGGAAGAGGTGTAAACCAAATGAGAGGGAGCACCATAATTAGTAAAAAATACCAGAAAAGGAGCTCTGATGTGGTTATATTATGAGAAATAATGGACCTGCTTGCAGAGAGACTATTCCACTTGACATATATATGTCTTAAGTTTACCAGTGGGAAAGTTATGTCAGGCACTTGCACGAGCTTTAGTCTGCATTTTTCAACACGTCATTTAGAGCACAGGCTGGTACATACCTACTCAGGTTTTACTCATTGCTCCAGGAGGCAACTGCATTTCCCTTAATATGCTTGGATAATAAAACAGTTGGTGGTAATTATCTTAATGATTTCAGCGTGAAGATTAGTAACCCTTGTAATTTTTATCCTTGCTAGTATAAACCAATTTACAAGGGCTCAAAGTACCTGTTAAACTGCCAAAGTAGTGTACACATTTTCAGTACTCAAATTAACCTCTGAGTTGAGAACAGCAATACTTTTTTATACAAAAGTGATGCATCTCTACTTTTTGAATAGGAAGCATTAGTAATTGAAATGCTAGTTGGGAACAGACCTTGGATTTAAAGCACTTTTTCCAGAAGGTATGAGGAAATGTTACTCTTCAAAATGAAATTTGGATACAAATGATCCAGGAAAAAACCACCCTCATTTTCCTTTGTTTTTGTAGAGTTTTCATACATTGAAATGATCATCATTACTGTAGCAATACATTATGTGTATTTTTATATAGACTATATAAACCCCAAAGAATACTATATGTTTTATATATGTATATGTATATATATGATCAAAGTCAGTGAGGACCCTCAATTTAACACAGATCAAAGGCACTTAACGGGATGCATGTTGCAGCCCCTCTTTATTAAGTCAGTTCAATAAATTCTGCTTCAGCCTGAGGTTAAGTAACCCCGTAACCTAAACACACAAACACATTCTGCAGTTACAGCGAGAGTCACCTGTGTAGCCCTAACCTGTCTGTAAAAAATTCCATTAAGGAATTGCTCTCCCATGTATGATCAGTAAAATGCAATACATCTTCGTACAGATGAAGATTGAAAAGCAGTCAAACACTGTTTTTAAAAGACTGGCAGATATATACTTGTCCAGTAGTTCAATTTTCTGTTGAACCTGTGTACTCTTTATTTACCTAACAAAGAGTTAGTCCAGGTCTCTTATCTAGAAATGTCATTTAATTAAGCATGAGAACACTGTTCCAATCTATGAATTTCCAGCAAGAATCAGGGAGTAGACTAACAAGAATTCTCTAAGTGGAGAGGAAAGATAGAGTTTACATTTAGATTTTCACCCACAATCAGATGCAAGGCTGATAAAAGCTTATCTGCTAAGTTTACTTATCCTTACCTTAGCTTGCCTTTGCATCCAAGACACACACTTGATTTGTGAGAAGCAGGGACATTACTTTCTTCTTGTAAAAATTTATTTTCCTTTCAATATCTCAAAGATGAGATTATCAATCAACAAATATAGTTTTTATTTTTTCAATTGTTTCTGTTGTTTTCAGTCCTATCAACATTGACTATTAAAGGTCTTAGAGTAACCACGCAAATTTGTCTACAAAACACTTTTCAGCAAATTTGCCTTTTTCATTTCTGGCTTTACTTAATTTTTACTTAAATTTTCTTTTGTCTATAATGTAACTTTTATTCACTATTCATGACATAAAAACAAAATGGGGGAACCTCTCCTCTTATTTCTTTCAACATTCTCTATTTACATGTGCAGTTTTTGACAACCATCTTCTTAGAGTAGACTTTGCCTTCCTCTCCCATTCATCCCTATCATAATAAAAATATTGACAGAAACAATTTCTTCGAGGAAAATAGAAAGTTAATAGATAAGTGAAAGCTTGACTTATTTTTTTGTTAAAGCCCTGGTGTACTCTTACAACCTGTGTTGTATTTATTTATGTGTTCACATGAATTAATTAAAAAATTAAAAGGTAAAGATCCAACCCCAAACACTGTATTTCACAAAAGGATTCAGACTATACTTAATATTTACAAATTAGTCTAGGGCTTTTGCAAATGGCAAGTAGAATGTCAGATGAAATCCTCTGGGTGCAATACATGTAGTGTAGGAGGAGACTCTTTAACAGCAATTAAAGGGGAGAAACGACAGCAGGCTTATATAAATGAGAAAAAATTCATAAGGCAATCAGGCCTTACATAACTCCAGCATTTCTAAAATATTGGGATCTATTTACTAAAATATTGGGATCTGTTAGGGCTGCAGGCAGATGAGCAGCCCAGTGGCTATCCCTGACCTGGGGTTTAGTGAACATCACAGACATGAGAAACTTCAGGAAAGATGTGACAAAATTGCTGCACGGGGTGAGAATGGAAACACCTGCAGTGACAGCACCATGAGGGGTGAAGGGTGTTGCATGTGGGTAAGGGGGAGGTAGGGCAGAAACACCAAACCACACGCATTCAGTGGAGAGCATGGGAAGTTTCTTAGGAATAATGTTTTACAAAGCCAGTACCACCAAGATGCTGGACTATTATCAATCACTATTATTTGCATTTATTATATTTTACACTGTTTCAATTAAATTGTTCTTATCTCAGCCCACGAATTTTACTTTTTTTTCTGATTCTTCTTCCATCCCACCAGGACCAGTGAGGGAGTGAGCAAATGGCTGCATGCACTCAGTTGCCAGCTGGGGCTAAAGCATGGTACTGTCACAGCCAAAGACATGTGAAGCCCTGGCTTGTTGTTCCTCACAGACCACAGGAGCCACAGCTGCCCCATGGCAGGGACAACCGGGGTGGGCGCACCTTCCCTGATCCTGAGGTCCCCTGCCAGTGCCTTTCCCAGGACACACAGCATCAGCAACTACCCACTGTCAACTTTTTCCCTTCACCCTCCGCCTTCAAGGAAGGATAACTGCAATTAGAAACACATAGCTGGAGAGCTCGTTTTGTAGAAGTCTTCCCTTGCAGAACCAGTCGGAAATTCTCAGGGATCTGCTTTGTCTCCGCTTTGCTGGGTGGCTTTGGCAGCTGCATGCCAGTGATGTAACTTTTGATGTTCTAATGATTTTGGCTGGAACGACCCTCAGAGTTTCTGTAGTAGTTATATTCTTCGTTTATACTCTTTACTCAAGGCTCACATATCTTCCCACTGATGCAACAGAACTCTGGCAGCTTGCACACTGCTGACTCTCACCTGATTGTGACCCCAGGTCCCCCTCCGAGTGGTGTTCCCAGGATATCATCTCACACCTTGCAGGTGTGCCTGACAATCTTTGTCCTCAACCTTGCAAACTTGCATTTTGAAACCCATTTAAAAAATTTGCATTTTTTCCAAAAGAAACACCTTAGAAAGCAAATTAGACCTCTCTCTATATATGAGCTATCTTCATAATTAATTACTGTTCAATCAGCCTTAGTGTAATTTTCATATTTTCTCAGTAATAAGTCCATATATTTTCTTCCAGATCTTGTGTTATGCATCTAATAACACTGGAACAAGTTGGTGAGAATTCTCATTAGAAATATCCACAGCAGATGATGATAGAATATTAGATAAAGTACTTTTTGCCACCTACTACTTAAGCAGCATGACTGAGCACTTTAATCTTTTAAGGTTGTTTCCATTAACCCTGTGTCCAGCTTCTAAGTGGTTCTGAATTTAAAAGAAAAACCCTCAGATATAAGTATCTCTCTAATAAATACGATATCTACATGGCAAACAGAAAACCTAAGAGACCTTTCAAATTAGGTTTTATACTTGGAAGCTGATGCTAATTGGAGGATCTTAGTGAAAAAAATTTATTAAACTGATGAGCAACAATCAAATGGGGACGATGCTAACAGAGTTAACTTTTAAGGAACATAAGCTTCATATAGGTTTCAGAAAATCTGGGACAGAATTAAATTGTCTCCTCTTGTAGCCCTTGTTTCTGAGAAAGAGGAAAAGGGTTGCAGATAAATAAAGGGAGTATCAAAAAAGACAAATTTGGTGTAGCCTTTTTAAAAGATTTGATAAGAAAGCTGGATAAACTCAATTTCTTGTGTCCTTCTTCTTTTGAGGAAATACCACTGAATGCTAAGCCTAAAGCACTGAGATGGCCTAATTTGTAATTAATGATTATTGGTGGCTTAAAATAGACACTTCAGTTTTACAGGACATGCCAGGGTAGAAATGTAACCAAATATGGGTCCTACTAAGAGACTAATTAAAATCCTAATTTCTGGAGGCTTGTATAGTGTTGTTAAACATGATTTTTAATCACTTTTATACATAAAAGTATATCATAAACTGCTTAATCCTTGTTTTGAGTGCAAACCTAAAGACAGCTTTTATTGTGGAAATCTTCTTGCCTTTCCATTAAATTTTCCCTCTTCTGAGCAGATGGGGGAAGGGAGGAGGAATTATTATTACTACTGATTTAATTAAGCTACTAAAATTACTGGTCCAGTCCATTGGGAAATGACAAGTTTGAGATTGCAAATTGGATGTAATCATCTCACCTCATTATTATTTTTGGCATAAAAATAAATTAATTTTGTGTATTTTCCGTTCTCATTACTGTGCTTGTCATAAGAGGGAACTATCAAACTTTTAATAATACCTGATGTACTTTGGTAATTATGGTATTATGCTCCACAACTTTGACATTTTCAACCCTGTCCTTGATTTGCTGGCTATTCCACTCTTCCCTGTCAGGTTAATAAAGGCTGTAAATATGGAATCAGCAAGGCAATTTTCTACAAAATGCAATTGCCCCACTTTATCCCTTTCTAGTTTTCAAATAGAAAAAGGGAAGGGAGCGAAGAGAAAATTAAGCTGAACTGCACTGATATTACTGCATGTTAAGGTATTGGAATCGTTGTGCACTGAAGTCAATAATATAATAAATGTGAAATAATATCTCTGGATATCACATTTACATTCAAGTCAAAAGATTAAGCTCTTTTTCTGGAAGTAGGCAGGTTTTGCTAATGAAACTGAACCACAATTGCGTAAGTTACAAATTTAAAAAATGGTTTTGTGTATTTACACATGTAAATGTTTTTATGGATGATTAGAGAAACAAAATCTTGGTTAGCAAAATTTGCATCAAAAGCCAAAAAGAAAATCAGAAGCTTCAAACGAGAAAGTTATTACATTATTCATACTCTTCTTTCTGGACCTGTGGCGGGGAGAAGGACACGAGACAGGCTGGTTTATCTGTCAGCAGTGTTCCAGTAACATACTGCTATATACCATTTATTTTCAGCTAAAGCAATCATTAAACCTTCTTCAAATCTGAAGACCTCTTATCTTGTGAATGAAGGAAAGAACAACACATACAGAACTGAGAAGACCAAAATCATGCTAGATGGCAGAAAAACTTCAAAAATATAGCCACCTTTTCCTCCAATACCAGCAAAATCTGCCACTTAAAGTGATGCAAAGTTACACTTTGAATGGCAATGTCTTCCAAAAATACCTTTCACTACCTATGCCTTTTTAGAAACGTGTTCTTCCTGGGTGAAGGCATAGCTTAGCTGGCACATGACTTGGTAATCCTATGCTCTATTTTTGTAATTGTTGAGCAAGTCCAAAAATCAGAGTTACAAATCCTGATGGTGGCTATGTGACCGACTTCCTGGGTTTTGGGCTGAGTAGAAATTGAAGCTTATGCTGAAAAACTTCCACTGGCATCCAGTCACGTTCTTACACCAGCTGAAAGCCTTAATCCAAGTTTTCAAAGCAGCTAAGGGATCAAGCTCCAGCTACATCAGAGAATGTATTTTGATCTTTAAATCACAGAAACAGAGATATTTTTCAGGGAACACAGAGAATGAAGATCACAAAAGCCAGAACAAAGCATGCAAGAGCCAGGGAGAACACGTTTTGTCTCTAAAGAGGCACAGCTCTGAAGGGATCCTCTGTCTTTCAGAGGACACCAGATAGAGCAGGTTTGATTGCCTTTCAGATGCAGCACATGGCTCCATTTTAAGTGACAGAACACACTTTTGATCTCCAGCTCACTAATCCTCCCAGAAGCCCTCCCCAGCCGCACTCGCAAACGAAAAATTAAAATGCCGAGTCCTCATAAAGTTTTCTAATCGAAAAGGCAAAAGCATCAGAGTCCTTATAAATTTTGTGAGTTATTATAATGTTAATGGGATATATGAAGCCAGGTGCAACCTGGCTTCTCAAATATCATCTTCTTGATCAGCACAAATGAGAAGTTTTTTCCAAAGCCTCATAGCAAAATAAGCAATCTTGGAGATCAAAAGTAAGTAGTTACTTGGTAAAAATAATACTAGTGTTCAGAAGAATTGGACAATACACATTAGCTGTAGAAAGACACAGATGCTGAGATGCTATTTCTAAAAGTTACTTGGCACTTGATCGAAAGTATTATTTCAGAATTTGTCATTACATTGCAAGGAACTTTCCTAAGTGGTCCGTGTGAAATTGTGTAAGCACCAGTGAACATCTTGATGTAGAATTGGGATTTCATATCACTTGAAAGTTTGACACTCCTATCTTTTTCCTTCTCTAAGGATAAATATCTCCCATATCCAAAAATTAATGTAGATGTCCTATCAGTTGAGATCTTTCTAGCACATATTCTCTAAATATAAAATTTACAGCTTTGAGCAAATGCCTGTAGTGAAAGAGCAAATTCTTGTGGAGAAGCCAAGGGTTATAGAAAGAGCATCAGATAAAAAACAGGATTACTTGCAATTGCTGAAACAATTTCTATGGAAAGGACTCCAAGTGGCTAGAAAATCTGGTAGAAATAAAACATAGAAAATTCTTTTTAGCAGATATATTAATCATTTAGAGTTTTAAAATCAAATTAAACAAGTCTGTGGAGGAAAACACCCCAACAAACTAGTTTCTCTTAAATTTAGAACCATATTGTCACTGACCTTAATAAAATCAGTGGGTGTCTAACATGATTCTGCTGTGTTTGGCTTATTATTTTGTCTAGACAAAAGGCTAGATCATATCTGTAAGTCACATAACAGTTTTGTATCTGTTGGGAAACAATAGTACTAAGCAAAAAAGATTAAAGATAAATTGCAGCAAAGATTTGGTTTCTTCTGGCCTATGCAAGAAAGATACACATCTATCACCTTGTAGAAAAGGCTTCTTCTGACTCTGTTAGCAGAAATGATTCTCAAGAGTTATATTTTAGTTGGCTTTTTCCTTTATATAGAAACTATACAGTGTTTCATTTTAAGAAGTTGGGAAATCCCAAATTTGCAGGCTGCATTGTGCTGCCTGCAAACAATCAGAATTAGCAGCTCACTTTTTCTCTGGGACCCAAAAGCTCTGAGGCAGGTATTAAATACTCCCACTATAAAGCATTCAAGACCAATTCACAATCTGTTCCATATTTACCAATTCACTAAAGCTTCATGGCCACTAGAAAGCAGATGTTCGGGCTTTCCCGTCAACATCTGTGTTTGCTATGAATAAGTAGAGCTCTTCTAATACAAAAGTCATTATGAAGGAGCGAATAAAAACCTTCAAAGAACTTAATAAAAATTAATCTATACTAAGTAATGTATTTTTGCAGCGAGGATCTGAATGCTAGTTCTTTCCGAGAGATCTAAGGAAGCTTCAGGCTATATTTCCAGACAGTATATAACAGGAAAAAAAATAACAGTTACATAAATATGTGTAGTTTTTTAGTGGTTGCCAAAGAGATTCATTTGATATTTTTATGATCCAAGTGTTTTCCATTTAGCCAGCAGACATTGGTAATTTTGTTCTGCAGAGAAAGCCATAACAGACCAAATAAACTACTTTATACAATAAAGCTGTTCTGCCCTTAAGGTACGGAGCTTTTCCATACCGTTACCATTTGAAAGTTTATTCAGATTATGAACCCCCTGCTGACACCAAACCTCCTCTCTCTCTCTCTCCCTTCCCAACTCTTAAGTCAAATTGTTGGGCCAGCATTTTTACTTTGATTATGTGAAGTCCCTGTGGAAAGATACAGTACATTCTAAAACATCTTTATTTTACAGTCTACTGTGATGTTAACTATTTGAATGCCTAACTTACAGGCATGCTTAGGGAAGTGTTGATGCAAAGAAACTGGCTATTAGTACACAACTCAGATCAAAGTGGTGTTTCTCAGTAACATGCTCTATAGCACCAGTTAAATAATTGAGAAAAAGTCAAACCTAAAACATCTTTAAGCAATTTCAATTAAATTTTAAAATTCATGGCTGACTTTAGTCAGCCTGTTGTCTAGGTTTTGTTATCAGATGACCCCGTGCCCTACCCACCGTGCTGACCACCTGAACAAGTGTTGATGCAAGCACAAAGCCGGGCAGATGTGGAGAGGTCCTAGACACGTTCTCAACTGACAGAAACTTCATAAGGCACCAAATTCAGACACCTATGCTCTGCCTCTCAGCTGTGCTTGGTAGCATGGGTTTACCATGCCCTTGGCTGTGCTCACATGACACAAATCAGCTTTTAGCAAAGGCAAATCCACTTTCACCTGCCTGAAATATAGTGCCCAAAACCTTATTTCATTACTGACACCTCCATAACAGAAAATAAATGTGGAGAATCAAGATTGGTGCCTTAATGCATATCAGTGCCTTAATCCACCAGCTGAAATGCCTTTTTGGACTTGAGGGGTCAACAAGGTTGCAAAGAGGCATCGCAACAATAGTGATGGAGCTCAGCATGAGCTGCCCTGGTGCAGACAGAGCCACAAGCCTGCAGAAATAGACATCTAATTTCTATTTATATTATCTGGGCTTTATAATGTTACGTTGTACAGTTCTTTTTCCTATGTGTGAGAAACAACCACCTCTGTGGGCAGCCCTCAACCACAGCAGGTAATGTATTAGTAATGTCCAGCCATCAAACAACACACTTGTCATTTTTTTCCTTAAGAGGGGAATAGTTTAGTTGGATCCCAGATCAGTTCTCTTCATAGTATTCCTTTGGGCAGGAACAATCAGTGGGGATGAAATATTTTAACCTAATATTGCTGCCAAGCACTTTTTAAATGTTGAAAGACAGCCTGAGTTATGGTTTTGATTAAGTCAATATTTATGTATTGTTGAAAGATGTGCTCAGCACTTTAGGATTGCTCAGGATGCCAGATTAAGAAATTATCAGCAAAACCAAAAATTTTAGCGATGTTGCTGCTTAGCAAGCCAACAGTAATCACAGTAATTTCACCTGAGGGAAGTATAGGAACAACTTACTTCCTGTGTATCAGGACCGTAAGTTATTACAGGACACAGTACAGTAAACTAAGAACTAGCAAGGGCTAGGTCAGAAATCACAACGTATGCAGTAGAATTTATGAACAATTTTTTGAAATGTCAAGATGATTTTTCATATGCTCTTACATGGACTAATAAAGAGGTTGAAATTCGCTGTGGTTTTACATGTTCTAGTATCTGCAGTATGCCAAGTGGATTTTCACGTTTGTCTTGAAGTAGACTTTGGTTACATGTCTGTCCTCAAAATAAAGAAGAATGAAATAAAAGCAAAGAGGCACAGTTGTGTGAGAGACTGAAATGTTGAAGGTTAATGACTCAAAACAATCAGCCATTTGCAAAATCAGCCAGGTTTGCACCACCAGCCAAAGGGGAGGAGGAGTTTTTGATGTGTGGTGACCATGATAAACTGACCTTTGTTTAGCAACAAGCTGGGCTTTGAGCCAGATAAGGGAGAAGGCTGATAAGAAACATATCCTGAGGTTGTGAGAGACTACTTTTTATCATGCCAGTGTCCTCCCTTGCACAGCTGGCTCAGGTGTAAAACTTGCCTCAGGGGGAGGTATCAGGACATTCGCAGTAGGCGTGGAGGTTGTCATCCCTTCCGATGGGGCACAACTGGCTCAACTACACCGATGTGAGAAACAGCAGCAGTGTTTTAGAAGGGGTCATAAACCATCAAAGACCCTGAAGCATCTTTAGACTCATTTCTGGGGCTTTCCACCAGAGCACTGCACATAATCCACAGTGCTGCAAAAGACTGTGTAAAAAACCTCCCATGCCAGGGGAGGTACCTGAGCATTCCCACCTGGACCTGGATGTATTTTGAACCTATGTAACTTGGTGTTTTGTGGGCTTCTGCCACCCCCAGAGAGATCAAGGCTGTAACAATCACCTCAACCAATGAACATCTAAATTGCAATAACCAAGTCTTGTTGCTGGATCCTGTTATGATTTGATTATAAGAGATGCTTCTGCCCAAATTAATGAGCAAATGAGACCATATGCAGAAGTTAATATTATGGATTTTATTTAATTTTAATTTATTTTATTACTAAAATATGAGGTAGAGAGATAGAAAAAGTAGGAAAGGAGGAGGAAGAAAAAGAGAGAGAGACAGAGAGAGAGAGAGAAGGAGAGATTAGTCAAAAGATATCACGGCCATGTGGATCCCTATGGCATCCCACTGGTCCTTCTTCACCCTGGCCTTCTCAGTGGTGGGGGTCCTGGAGTTGTTTTCCTGGGGTATCACCTTATACAGTCCAAGTTCCGGGTATCCATGGGGCACAGATGCCATTCCCACAACTTGAGAAGGTATGTGTATAAGCACTTGCTTCCTTTCCCACAGTTTGCCGTGGTGGGAATTTTTGTCCGGATGATAACTAAACCTCCACCTCTGTTAAGCCTGGAATTAGCTCCTTCCTGCTGTGCCGTCTGTGCTTATATCAAATTCCTGTTGTGGTGGCTTATCTTATGGGAAGTTCCTTCTTTGACAGTGTTTTGAGAAGTTAACTGTATTCTTCAAGTCCTTACACATCCACGGCTGGTGGCATCTTTCTGCTGTCTACTCATAATCTTTCTTTTTCTCTTTGTTACATATTTTCTTAAGCAGTATTTTTATACTTTAATATTGTTTCGTATCTATAGGAACAACCAAAATGGCTGCATATCTGCCTTCCACTGCAATCAAACTATTCTAAAATAAACCCTACATATATGTATAAACACAGATCAATCTGTGTTATTTCGCTCTGTTCAGCCCCCAGGGACCTATTAACAAGATCTATTAATGAGGGAACCTTCGTTACCCTCGCCTCCAGGGGCAGGGCTCAACAAGCTGAAACACCAGTGATGGAAGGAGAGTATACTGAAGCTAATACTGGTTTAATTACTCCAGTTTCCAAAAATTCTATTTCACTGTACTTTTAAAAACAGAATAAATACAAATTTTCTTGAATAGCTATATTTAACCCATAATTTTAACTCTCTACATCTCAAATTTTGATTGAAGTTGAAAAGTAGAAATGTAAGTCACCCTAAAGAGTATGAAACCATTTTGCAAGCTCCCTTCCTCATGAATTCTCATTGACTTAGGTGAAAATATTATTGCTATTGATTACTAGAAATTACTATTGCCATCTTCTGGTGCAATTGAAAATAGGAAGTTATTTTTAGTAAAACATGTGTTGAGATTGCTGATGCTGTCTAGTGCTGGGAACTAAATTTCTGAAACCTTTTGCTAAATTTCTGAACCCTTAAAAAAAAACTTTTTAGATAATTTAATGGTCTGGTGTGCTGTGTTTGGCTAAATTTCTAGGAATAATAAGTTTCTATTACCATTTCAAAATTATCATCATCCTTATCTAGGTTTTCAAGGATTTGAATTCTGTAACAAAACAAGCATATGCTAGCTTTCATTTTCAATAGGCAATAGCCAGATATCTGATGCCTACAGCAAATGTTCATGGTTCTAGACTGAAAAGTAAGGGGAAGGTCTTTGGGCACATTCAAAACACCCTGGTGTAATTTTTACTCTGATTATGAAAAAAAAATGTAGGCCAGCCCACTTAAGAACAATCCACTTGTCAAAATTAGTCATGAAGATAATAAAACCTACCAGCTCAGGAGTTAAATCTTTCCATATAAATGCTGCCAGAAGTGTAATATATATTCCAGGGTAAAGCATATTGACATATTTTCAAGTATTTTTTAAATATTTCAAGGCTTTATGGCTGCAAAGTAACATGAACAGGTTTCAGCCTTGGAATACGTCAGTGAATATCCAGTCAGTAAGGACCAAGTCATTGGGGAATTTTACATTATTTGATGGCTTATAGCTCTATGTATACCCTTCCACTTAAGTACAGCTTCCATGCACCAATAGCTTTGTGAAATTTTAATGGCCTATGTTTTATAGTCCAGGTGTTTTCAGGTTTTCAAACCTGCACATCTGTAAACTAATTATACAGAAGGGAATGAAATGTGCTTCCTTACCTGCTTAGGTACAGTAGACTGATTTCAGAGTTTTTAGAGACCTAAATTCAGGACAAATAATAGACAGGGAACTCATTCAAGGACCCACTGGGAGTTTTTCACTAAGTGTGTTATATATTCTCCTTCGTTATAAGTGGTGTTACTTTAAGTCAATTCTTAAATTACTGGAAATGATTCAGCATTAAAAGAAGGGGGTTTTGGCTCTAAGATTAAATACATAATACCCTCAAAGAAGTGGGGGGGAATGAAAGGCGAAATGAAGAGGGAAAATCACATAGATGATAAACTGTTCCCCATTTTTCTTTGCAGATCTAATACCAGACTAGAAGATAATAACAAAAAAAGAGAGAATCATTAATATGCTTACCTAACTACAGCACATAATACCTTGGTGTTGCAGATGCTCTATTCACCCAGAACAGAGATATGATCTTGCTGAATTATAGGCAGAGATTGATCCAGAACAGTTTCTCAGTAGGAGGAAATCATGAGATATGCAAGGAGGTATCCAACTCCAGCTCATTTGAATGAGACTACTAAGCCCAGGTACTTGAGTTCTCCTCAGGACATTCCCCTGAGGAAACAGGGACTAGCTTCCCTTTGTCCCACAGCCATCCCAAAGAAATAACCAAAGGCTGAGCAGGTTTAAAACTGGGTCCCCAAAGAGAAACTTTCTAAAATATCTTTCTTTTTCCTTCAGCTGAAGATATTGTATAATGAAAAGACAGTGGGTCAAGCTAGCACATTAGGATGTGTTCCAAAAGAACCCAATCATGGCTGGTCCCGAGCCTACGGTTTTCCTCCTCGTCTCTCTATGCTTCCTTAGAGTACCCCCAAGAAAAGCCATCCTCCTTTCCTGCCTCAGCTTCTGCACCCCAAAATGTAGAGAGGTCAGCCTGAATGGCTGAAAAATGTGCTTCAGGATACACTGGCCATTCTTTGAGCAGGCGAGGAAGCAGTAACTTTCTAGAGAAGAAATTTGTAGTGGGTTTATGAAGAATTATTGGTCGCATGGCAAGAGCCTTGCAACACGAATTCAATTAAATACATAGATCTTTTACCCTCCATAAATTATGCATTTGCAGGCAGCCACTTAACCGATACTCAAGTTTTAACCAAACTCCATTAGAACTGAAGGACAGAGCAAATTTTTTCTGTCCTTCTCTTCTGGAACACTCTCACTCCAAGGCTACTTCTGAATTTTATCTACCAGATGCATACTCTGTGCATTTGCTATTAGTTCTAGTCAGACTCTGATTCTGTCTTGCTTATAATTTATAATTGTAATTTAAACAATATATAGACAGTTTGTTGTATTTTTATAAGGTTGTTTTAACCTCTTTTACATTTATTTTCAGTTTTTGGCATCAATTTCATTTTCTGAAGTGAGAAAAAAATCACAAGCTTTATGTTGATGATGTATTAAAATTTTTCTCTTCTGTATTAAATCACATGCATTTGTCATGGCAAATGTTGTACTGGTCCTCTATACCATGGATAGATGAGTTCTCGGATGTCATCCTTCAGTTCTCAGGGATCCCTCCTTTCCTAGTTTAAACCTCTAATCAGCCTTTCTACCTTCCTACACTGACAGTCCTCATCACACAAATATTTGGGAAGCGTTCACACATCACAGAACAGACGGCATCCTGAGCACTCAAGAACTTCTTAAAAAGACATTCATTTTGATTCTTATTGAAGCAAATCAATTACTCTAATTTTAAAGTTTTGCTGGATCTGAATCAACAATTACTATTTCCTATCAGCCACCAAAGACACATCAAACAAAAATTTAAAACCCTCATGGATGCCAAATATTTTGGCAGCCATCCACGAGTCTCTAAAAAACCTACTTAATTTTTCATGGCAGTCTGGGTTTTCCACAGTTCATCTATTAAATAGACAATTACTTTCAAATAAGAGTAAACTAATGACTTAAACCCTTCAAAACAGCACAACTGGAGTTGGACACAGTGACACTGGAAGGGGTCCCCAAATGTCCCCATCACTGCAAAGGATTGTGAAGGTGGAGCAAGACTCTGCTGAGCTGGATGCTTTACAAATTCAGAAAGAAAAGGTGGTTCCTGTCCAGACCTTTAGAAGATATTTGGTTTTCTGAACTGTGGCTCCCTTCATTTCCTGTGAAGGACTGACAAAAATTGGCTACCTTCCAATCCCATTTCCCCACCTTTTTTTTTTTTAATAGAAATATATGTTTCCCAGCTGACATGGCTGATTGTCTTCTTGATTCCAGCACTGACTCTGCAGGTCACTTCAGGAGAGATTTGTTACTTCCCTTCTTCTCCGGTTGCTCATATATAGAAAGGAAAAACTAATGTCTATTTTAAGTACCTTGATATCTGTGGCTGAGAAGTGTTCCTTGTAAGCAGTTATTACTTAGAAATGACAACAGAAAAACAGAAAGTGCTTTAAAAATAAGAAAACAAAAATGGAGCACTTCAAGGAGTACTTTTTGTTACTCCTCTCCTAACAAGGTGTGACAGCAGCAATGGAAAAATTTTTTGGGGCTTTTGTCCAACAGAAAAGGTCTCTTGCCACCTCTTTTTCTTACAGTTACTACTGCATTTTCTACTTAATTTTTAAGGGATTTGTTCTTCTTATATTTTATCATTTTTATTTTTTTTCCATTTTAATGTCCTTTCCTTTGCCATTAACCTTTGCAATGATGCAAACAAAGACTAGACTAAAATGCTGCATAAAATATGAGTAAATAAAAATTGTAAGAATGACAGAGAAAATTGCCTTTTGTTACTAATACACAGCATGCTCCAACCAAATTTGCCAGAATCCTGCATTCTTGTCAAGGTCTGGTCTAAAAGTCATTCTCCTCTGCCCCTCACCAGCACCCTCTTTTACGAGGAAGGATAGGCGGAAGCAGAGTTTTCACAGATATGCAACAAATGTCTGTGAAGACAATTTTTCCTCACACCCCTTAGAAACGTCAGCTGTCATGTCTATCCATAAATTCAGTGATTTAAAGGAGGGAGAGAGAGAGAGACTTACCAAGGCTTTAGCCATTTGGAAGGCCTAGGTGGGCCTTACCATTTTGTCACTTCGCTGATCTCATGAGCACATTACAATATTTTTCTAAATATTTTTTGAAAATTGGTTGTAGAATATTTCACCATTCTTATCAATGCAAATACTATTTTGTAAGTGTACATGACAAAAATCAATGAGAAAAAATCCTCTGAAGTAATTTACATCAAAAAACAAGTAATAGCCAAGTATTACATAAATATAGCCGGTGTGGTCTTTACTTTAGAACAAGATTCTCTACAGTAAATTCAGACAAAGATTTCTTTGTAAAACATATGGAGAAAAATGGATTTTTGCTGTGTGTAAAACAGTGGTTTCCATTAATGTAAAGATAGCTTTTTCACAAGCTTTTTTTAGTTTATTTTCCTGAAAAACCTATAATTTTAATCAAAAGTCTAGTTGCATTCAAACAAATCCTTATCAAGAGAACAATAAATATTTTCTGTATTAATATGTTGTTAAAGTAAGATTTGATATTTATCAAAGAAAACATGACAGGTGCACTTTTAATAATCCCATTTGCTGTTTTGCACATAGAAGTCTAGAGATTTTGGTTAGTTAAAGGGACAGGGAGGGTGCGCAGTTGTTTGGGTTTTTTTCTGTAAATAAATGTAATATGGATTCATCAGAAGTCTCACGTGAATTTCTGTGAAAGGAGAGTTGTTTTGCTTTGTTATTTGGTGGTACGGTTATAGTTGTATTTGGAATTTTATGTGGCTTATGGTACCAAAAAATACTATTATGTAGAGTAGGCTCATAAACAGACATTAATCCTTTTCATAAATAGGTCAATAAAAAAAAAATATAGATTTAGGAAAAGAAATAAATTCTTAGCCATGTTGTCACTGTTGATGATCTCTCCCATAAAAAATACGTTTTTATTTGGCACTACTTATTCAGTAAGGTCAAAACTTGTAAATAAAATACATTGACAGTTTTACTCTAGAAATAAACATTGACGGCTAACGAGGCTCGGGCATCATGGGAAGTAGAACCCAAGCAGCAATAATGAGATGAAACTGCAAGAAAAATTAAGCCATAAGAGAAGACAACGAACACACTAAATTAATATTCACTATAATAATTAAACACATTGCAAAAATGAGAGAGGGAAAGAGCTTGTTTCAACATAAAAAAAGCACATGTTACAAGACTGATAATATCAAGTGCATCTTCAGCAGCACTAAGATTTATCTGTGCTTCCTGACAAATTTCTCATCATTTTCAGTCCAAATTGTTCTCATGTGGCCCCATTTCCATAACCATAAGCTTATGAAGAGTTTGAGGCATTTTTCATTGAAAAAACCTGATTTCTCATGATATGAGAAAGAATATCAGTCAAAGAAATGTTGTGCTATGCGTATGCTTTCTATGCTTTTCCACCAGGGCTTCAGAAATAGAGGCAACCTTCTTGCTGGCTGGGGAGAAAAAGAAAAAAAAGGACACTAGACATCAAGAAAAAACTCCAAACTTTTTATTCCTATAATAGTTTCCTCATCCTCTGTTTTTTGTCTTTCTTTAGTCAGTGAACTCTTAGAGATTTGGATTCTCCTTGGCTGGATGCCCAGCCATGCAACGAGCTCACTGATGTTCTCCGCAGAAAGTTTTTTGCATCTTCTGCAAATAATGCAAGCTCTGTTTTACCCTTCTCTTCTTTCCTCTGTCTGAATTCCCCCTTATTCTCTCGGATAATTTTCATTTTGGAAGTACAGTGAGTGTGCGTTTGGGATGCTATCATGTGCGTTGCTTTAATCAAACCTGGGGGTGGCGATGGAACTTTGACTGTGGTTTATTTTTTCTCATTGCCTGTTCAGAAAAGTTGGCTGGATTGGGAGTGAATTTTTGCTTTCTCTTCACCAGGAATTCAAAAGATCACCTTGGACAAAAACTTTCTGCTGTAGTGTGGCACCACTGCAAACAACAATTCTATGGTAACCACAGGTCCTTGATAGACTGACTCAGGAAAAGAAATCCTTCTCTTTCCATTCTTATATGCAAAGGAAGCAGAACAATAAGGAACAACATTAGTGAAATATAAAGGTAGAAGAGCTGGAGTTGCCCTCTGTCAAGGGATTGATACTGTACAAGTTGTCTCTTGTTGCTAGATGTGGCATTAGATAAAACTCTGTGGTTTTTCATTTGACTTTTAATTATTACTCATTTTTCGTTCTAATCTGCTCAAAATTACAGCATACTGCAGGTAAAACCACATATGCAACTTATTTTACACAAACCAGCATTTTCTCTTCTTTGCATTGCTCCTGTAGAACAAACACTTCAGAGTGAACTAGTTTCTTCCCCTTCTTCTGCACAACATTCTGTGAGCTGCCTGAAAACCTCTATCAACCGTGATTGCTATCAGCAGAAGATACACCCATCAGATCCCAGACTTTGTAGCCTTCCATCACCTTCTACTTTTGTGGTCTTTAAAACCCACCACCCCTAGAGCACAACTGGAGGCCTAATTTAATTTATGCTTTTCAAAAAGAAGACATTGATTTGCTCCAGCTTGTTTCATGCAATACAAATAGTAAAACCAAGGCCATGTGCTCCTGGTTACCACAACATGAGAGCATGCACTTACACCAGGCCACCTGGCCATCTAATTGTACCTTGTAAGCATGAGCCTAAATGAAATGTTTCTGCTTGTGGGTAGCATGCTTTAAAAAATGAAAATACTAGGTTATCATTCGCCAAACTGATATTACATTAAAACTTCATGCTAGCAGACTCATGCTGACAAGCACAGTCTAACAACATTCTGTCATTCGTCATAATTAGGAGCTTGTGATAAATTTGATGTTCCGCTCTTTGTGTGTATATCCCTTTTAAATGTACTTGCTTTCCTTTAAATGTTTAGTTATCTTTAGATATCATTAGTCATTGTGTTCAGACAAGGAAAACAGGGAAAGTAAACAGCAGAACATGTTTAGCTCTTCCATGAAGTATCACCCTGAGTACATATCAAAGAAAGCATGCAACGATTAAAAGACACATATCCCAGAGAAAAAAATACAACTTTTAAATACTTTTGGTTTAGTGTTATAAAGGGTTTATATCCTCTTTTTACTACAGAACTGAGTAATTTGATAAATTATTAAAATAGTTTGTATAAATATTTATAGATAAGAGAGATTCCACCCCACCAGAAGGCATCAGAGGTTTTGACCTACATTCTTTCCTACTGACCTACCTGGGACACATTCCTTGGAAACAGCAGTATTTAGGATCTATAAGTTTAGGGTGTGCTAGTAAGCATAACCCAGAAACTGTATCATCATCATGCTTTAGGAGGGCATGTTTGTGGGAAGAATAAGTAGTCAAAAATACTTTATAGACTTATTCTCAAGTACCAAATTCAAAAGGAAGGAAGGAAAGAAGGGGAGAAGGGGAGAAGCAGAAGAGAAAAAGAAAGAAAGAAAAAGAAAAAGAAAAAGAAAAAGAAAAAGAAAAAGAAAAAGAAAAAGAAAAAGAAAAAGAAAAAGAAAGAAAAAGAAGAAAGAAAGAAAGAAAGAAAGAAAGAAAGAAAGAAAGAAAGAAAGAAAGAAAAAGAAAGAAGAGAATAAAAAAGGTTACATATACCCAATATACAAAAGCTGAAGAATCTGGCTTGTGAGGGAGACACAAATCCCTAGTCTGTTGGGATCCAATCTTTGTAGCCTCAATTTTCATGCTGGATTAACTCCTGATGATGACTTCAAAAGGACAAGGTTTTCACCTCAACTGTTCAAAGCAAATCTGAAAAGAAAAAAAGCCCACACAAGACTCCCCAACCTGTTTTTGATGTGGAATGTGCTGCACAGGATGACTGGGACTAGCTGAGCAGCTCTGATCCTCTAATCTACATTGTTCAAGAAAATGACTTTGAAATGCATTTTGTGGTGTAGAATATTTTGTGTGCAAATGATTATGTAACCCAGTGTAACCTTTTATATAATTTAACATGTAATCACCAGGTTCTGTACAACGAAAATCTAGCCAAAATATGTGGAATAATATCTTGTTTACAGCATCATATAGATTTGCAAAGAGATGTCTGATGTGTACTCCATGTATTTTTCAAGTGTAGACAGCTTTAGGGATAACTTAGCTACATATGTTATACATATATATTATATTTTTATTCTTATACATCTCATTCTAAAGCTTTTGCGTACTTCAAGCTTTTTGTGTTTTTATTTTCTTGTCACATTCAAAGCAATATATCAAACTGAGCTTCATGTTTAAGCCCAGACACGGAACAGCTGCATCTTTATGTTTTGACTAGGAAACATTAGGCTCTGCACCAAAAGCTGACTTAAATATTTTCAAAACAAGCACTCTTGCTTGTTACAGGAGAACAAACTACAACAACAACAAAGAATCACATTTCCTATCTTTCAACAAAGTAGAGGCAGTAAGGATTTTTCTAATGGTAAGGTGATAATTGTCATGCAATGTTATACCATCTTTGCTTGAAGGTGCTTTTTATTTTCATTTTTAGCACCTTTTGAAAGGTTACACAACCTATAAATTAGGTATTATACAAAGTTTGGGTAAGCAACCCAAACGCAACACTGAGCCAGGCACTAGAAAGTTCATTTCATTTCATTTCAGGAGAATATCATTGAACATTCCAGCCAGAAATAAAACGGATACCTAAGGATGAAAGGTGATGATAATCTTGAAGATTAAATGAAGAATTGTTTCAGAACACAATTCCCCTTTTTCTAATGAAATGACAAAGTTATTTCCACTTTGGAAAGTGCTTTTGATGAGGTTCTGCGTTTGAGGGCAATGTCTGTGTGTAAAGGGCAAGTATTATGGAATAAAAGCTGGTTCAGAAAATTACAGACCAAATGAGGAAAAACAAATGAGTAGTTTTAAATGGGTCCATAGAACAGTAAATAATAAGGAATGAGAAAAACAAATATTTTTTCATTTAAATGCTAATATCACCTTTGCCTTCTAGAAATAAAGAAAATTAATAGGAACAACATGAATGTACTTAGATCAAGCTCAACAACCGGTAGCAGGATATTCACCATTTTGTAACCAAATGGGACATTTCACAGCTATGTAATTTTGCAGCTATTTGTGCTGAACTAAACAACAACTAAACAGCATCCTGCAGTTATACCTGTTACCAGTTTCCCCTACTCCATGACCCTGGGGTAAAACTGAAACATCCAGGAGTATAGAGAGGGAAAGAACAGCGTTCCAACGAATGACACACTTCAGCTCCAAGGTGTGTGGTTTGGTATGAGTCAAGCACGCCAAACTCCAAGCCAAACTGCCTGTCCTTTCTCACCCAATAGCTTCCGCTGTAGGTATTCAGATGCCTCTTCATCAAAATGATGGTGTGGATGCAAAAACCATCCTTGTTCAGAACAGATGTAATAAAATACGTTGATCTGAGGTGACATAAATCTTGATAACTTTTATGAAATCTCTCCCAGACTTTTGCACCTGAGTTACTTGTCATCTGCACTCAGTTTAAGCACAGTGGTACAGTTAGAGCAATATGCCTTCCATCCTCCCTGACTCTCACAACAGCATGCAGACATGCTGCTAAAAGCTGTCTTTCAAATGGTTTCTGTTTGGGTGTGAGAAAGAGGAAGTTTGGGAGCTGGGGATAGCTGTAGGAGAGGGAAAAGCAAAACATGAAAGCTGAGGGTCTGTGTATCACCATATTGCTGAAAATTGAACCGAGCTAAAAAATTTGTAAATTATTATCAGTTTTCATGTATTTAACACTAATTCTCTTTTTAAACCTATATAAAGTTTACTAGGCAAATTCCCTATTTTAGGATTGACAGTAATAAACCTTTATACACAAGCCCTGACAGAACCAGGTAAGCAGACTCATTGCTCAGATGTGAAACATGCTATCTCACAGTACATCAACTGCAGTGACACTTGGCTTCTCACTTGCTAGGTCTGAGCCCTTTCACAGATACACGGAAGCAAATACAAGGATCCTGTGCTCTCCGCTGGCACAAGGAAGGTGAGAGGGAAAAGGCTAGAAAGAAACTGAAAAAGACTGCAAAAGAGGGAAAGATCACTTTTAACATGCCCTCCTTTTCTTTTTTTTTTTCTTTTGTTTCCCATAATTTTTTGAGTCTATTCTCTGGTAAACATGAAAATTGGGCTACATAAGCCTTTCTTCTGACCTGATATGAGAGATCTTGGTGTATTTCATTTCAAGTTATGATGCTATGTCACAAAACACTCTCTCTGTGTTCAGAAAGAGCTTAAACTGCAACCCAGAAGCACACACAAAAGAACATTTGAATGTTCTCGCAGAGTACATTTGATTGAAAAAAAATTAAGTAACCATTTATCCAAGAAAACCTATCAACTCAAAGCATTCAAAACTTGTTAATAAAAATATACTGATAAGAAATGAAAACTATGGCATAAAAACCTTTTTAACAGTGATCCCAAAATCACTGTAATGCTGTTTAGTGAATCTTGTATGTGGTTAGAGGAGCCCTCAAAGTAGCAGTATCACATTTCTTGAACATCAGAAACTGAGTCCCAAATTTCTGCTGTGTCTTCTGTGATGCCTGGGTGTACAGTCTGCATGAGAAAGAGCTCATTATGTCCCACATGATCAGAGATGCCCAGCAGAGATAACAGTCTAAATCATTTGTTCTCTTTAAAATAATTTATTCATAGGTAGGAATATGAAAATCTGCCCTTTACGGAGTTTATCTGTATCTATAGCAAACACAACTTAAATCAATTCTTCATCTCCAGGACTTGCAAATTTTGACTAAGGCATTAGAGATTTTTTTATTAACCTCCATTAATTCAGCAGTCCTACCACTTTAATAACAAATAAAAATGGACGGCTAAGAAGTTTCATCTTATTAAAAGGTGTGAGTGAGTACAATTAAACATGCCTTACATATCTCAGGATATATTACACATTCTAATAAAATTCCAGGGTTATAAAGAACTGTGTGAAGTTTATTAGGCTGTTGACTAGTGATCACACATAGCACATCATTTCTGTGGTAGGAGGAACACACTATGATTGATCTTAATTTCTCTTGCAGTTCTGATCTTATTTTTGGCATTTCTATAGTATCCTCAGATAGCCCACTGCAATTTAATTTGAATTAGATGAGCAGATAAGATGATGAAACTCTTTTTTTTCATACCATTCAATGAATTGCCTATATATTACATTCTACTGTTTGAAAAAGTATTAAAATCTGTATGGGTTACAAATTTCTGCAAAACCCTTGTACTTCTGCTCATTTTCAATTCAGAAAACTCTAATTTTTGATTAATCTAACTTATTTTAAGTGAGTGTCTCAACTACCTAGTGTCACTCCTTAACTACTTCTATTTAAATATAAAATTCTAGTCCAAAATTTTAGCAGCCTAAAGTTCAGGACCAATCCATATTTAGCACAAGAGGAATAAATTAAAATAGTCTAGAGTCAGACCATATAACCTTTTAAAAGTGAGAAATAATGCATAAAAGATCTGGGGAGAAAATACCAGACCACACTATTTAACATAAAACAATGAATTAGGAAGAGGGGAAAAAAAAAAGAATAGGTATCAGATGATGCAAAGAAAATGGGTCCAGTATGCTGCTAATATAACAATGAAGAAAACACACACACAGTGTTACACCACTGAAAAGCTAAGGCAAGATAAGCCTGCTTTATGTGTCATTTAGAATGAATAGGCTATATTAATATACAGTCCATATTTTAAAATTACCTCTAAAATAAAATGAATAATGCTTTTGCTGCACAAACTAAACTCCCTTATCTGCACAATAAAACCAGAGTACTGAGTCAGTTAAAAAATAAAGCTCCTTAGCACAGATAAAAATTCAATGAAGAAAAATCATCTCCTGTGATGAAATATGGAAAATAAATTATGTTAGTTCCTTTTGCTCCTTGCTAGAATGACATTTATAAAAGCATAACTTAATTTTGGGAAGAGATTTGTTACATTTCAAAACCTCATGCAAGTTCATCAAGAGTGAAGACTCACAAATGTTAGGTGCTAAATACTGCTAAAAAGCAACGCAACCCCTTCTTCTGCATCAGTTTTCTGCAGGCATCCGATTTAAGATAGCTTCTTACCTTCCACATGTATATGCCAAATTTGAATGGAATAATCAGCTTTGACTGGTCAAAATGGTCTACTGACACGCTCATCCTCTCCAAGGCAGAAGGAACAAAAAAAACTCCATTACTTTTACAATAACATCCAATTTACTCAGGTTCTCACAGAGAATCTAAACTTATCACCCCGTAATTTAAACAGAACATACAAACAGTTCCATATTTAAGACAACTGAGGAGGGGTTTTCATGGTGGCTTTTTTAATGACCTTTTCTTTTTGACGCTGGAAACAGGAATGAAAATACCTCAAACCCAAAGAAGTTTAAGACTGCATTTTCTTTAAAAAAGAGATAACATTTTCCCTTCAAATATCTCTTAAACAAAGAGTAAGAAAGGTCTCTCATTTAAGCAACCGTAATCAAAACTTGTAATAAAAATCATAAATTGCTTAAATATTAGTAATTTCTGCCCTAAATATGCAAAATAAAAGGCAATCTATGAAATAATCTATTAATTTCTTCTACTGACAAGAATATAGAACTAGATCTATGAGGTTACTTCTTGAGGCACAAAGATACTACAGAGACCAGAGAACTGAGAACAGTGATCTAGCAGAAGATACTACAGGTAATGGCACGTATGGCCCATGTCACAGCTGGTATTTGTGTCTCCCTGGAAAACTAAGCACAGCCTAACTACATATTTATATTTACCATTATTATTCCACCAGAAGGCTTCGTGGGAAGTGCTGGACTTTGATTGCTATTAATTCATCAGACTTTACATGTTTTCTTTCCCTCCTGGTCATCAAAGGACTGCTGTTGCAAGCTGAGACTGTGTGTATAATTTCCTCTTATTTTGTGATGACTGGATAGCCTAAAAACTAACTTTCAACCATTATATTTTGAACCCTCGGTTTAATCTCATTGCTACACCAATCAATTTTTAATTACATACTTTCATCCTTACAAGAAATACAATTTTTAAGAAGTTCATTAGATTATTTTTTTGTTATTATGTGACAAAGAACTCAAATACATTGATTACTCAGTCAGTTACACTTCAAATGTATTATAATAAAACCTTTGCTTTCTGATTTTTCTTCACACTATGAGAAACAGTTTGAAATAAATAACGGGGCAAAAAAATGTGTTTTATTTTTGGTTTTGATGGAAAAAGTGACAGGCCTGATCCATTGCATTTGACAGTTTATATCCCCATAGTCTGAGCTGAAATTCCAGTTACGATTGAGCAGATTTATCTGGATTCCCCAGACTCGTCTTTACCTCAGTGATACTGGTCTGTGACAATAAGTTCAGTTTCTCTTTTGAAACAGAAAGTGAACCTGGCTGATACCTTTCCCTTCATTGCTGCTGGGAGAAAAGCTCGTGATTTTATAGCACAAACCTACCTCCACCAGTGAATGGAGTGAAAACACATCAGGAAGCAAAAGGGTGCCTTTCCTCAGGGCTGTTGTTGTCCATTCAAGGTGCCAGCAGTCCAAGGCAGAAGAGGACAGCCCAAAGGAGTCAATCCAAGTTAGCAGGGTCAACCCAAACACTATGACATTTCTGTACCAAGCCCTTAGCAGTCTTGCAGCACCCCAGACCATCATTTAGGACCTCTTTTCTGCTGTTGTCACAATCAGAGGATGGTGCAGTGTGTCACTATGGCATTACTTCCAGACAGGAGTGAGTAGGCAGTGGACAGGAGGGAACACCATGTCCCCCCAGTGGCTTTGCCAACTGGAACTCCCCACTCCTCCAGGGAAACCTTGCCATCAACTCTGATGTACTGTGTACACTGCTGCACTCCCTCAATACCAAATAGTAAGGTGCAATGCTGGAATATAAATAAATTATATCTCTTAAAAAAAAGGAAAGGAAAAAAAAAAAATTGAAAGGTTGGAACAGATAGTCCTTGAGGTCTTTGTGCATGGTATTCTATGATTCTGAGATAGAAATAATGAACAAGACAGTCATGGATCAGTAAGTCACCCTGATCACCATCAGACCTAAGGGAATATGAAAGAGTTTGTGCAAAGTATTTGGAATCTATATAGTGGCCAAATTCAGAAGAAACAGAGCATATCTGTTTCTTCTGAATCAAAATTCAGATGTAAAAGACAGGTAAATCAAGTCACAGAATTATGTTTTGTATTGTTTCAGTAAATATGGGCAGTGGCAATTACTAATTTTCCCCTTAATTTTTGTCACAACATTTGTGGATAAACATGCCTGACTGAGTATGGCATTGCTTATAATAAACATTAGGAATTATATAATGTCTGCTATTTTACCTTGAAGTTTAGTAGCTGCATGCGCTCAACAATTGCATATTCTAGATTAGTAAACCAAAAACATTTTTAAGGCCACCTTTAAGATCTCTGAAAGTAAAATTGAAGACAACAAAGCAACAAACCTCCCCATCAACTTTGAAAATTGCACCTAAGCACTTCTCATTCCCTACTCTTCCTTTCTGTCAATAGCAGTATAGAGCTAGTGGGGTAAAAGAAGAAAATAAAGAAGCAGGATACTGTTGTAATAAACATCACAGCATGCTGATTGGGAAATGCAAAGTAGCAAAATGTTATTACTCAGTTTAGGACTTCATGTTTTAATTTTAATGACTGTTGTTCTTGTTTAAAGATTGATGGACTCTTAAATAACTCTGAACTGCCAGAACCTCATCTTTAAGTTCCCTTTTATCAGATTTCCAGCACTGCAGTGCTCCCTAGAGTTACATGGATGAACTAGTTCGGTTCTGGCCCAATGCTTGACCATTGCTCCAGGACATCCCAGGACAAACCTCCCTGGACGCTCAGACATCCAATGTAAAGAGAAGTATCCAAGGTTCTCCGTAGCTCAGACATGGGTGGCTGACTTGTTTAATATTTGCATGAAAGGAATAACCTACCTACTGCGATAATATTGGTAAACATCCCGCACGACCTATTTGCTTTTTACATCTTTTTTGTCTCTTTGATGTCTATCACGTTCTGTTTACAAACAAAGATATTGACATTTTCCTTTTCTGAAGTGATTTCAGTTTCCAGACTATTTCCAGTGACAAACTCTATCAAGTGGTTCTTTCACTATGCACATAGAATACTCCTGACTGACTGAAGATAGAAGCTACTATTAAGCTTCATGAATTATGGTAGCAAATGATTCTTTTAACATATTTTTATGAATTTTGTACATGTTAATACAAAACAGTAAAACTTCATTTTTGACAGCAAAACCACATTTGCTTTATTATTTACACTATTTTAATGCGAGAAATACATTTTTAAGTATAATTTTTGTCTTTGATCTATACCTAATATCTCAAAAAATCTTTTATGTTGATTTATTAAAATTATTAGAAAATACATCTCTCTCTCCTTTCCATTCATTAAATTATTAGATTAAATTTAATTTAATATTAAATTTATTAAATTAAAGAACAAATTCAGTCATTAGAATTAATATTAATAAATTGATGAAGTGCATAACAAATACAGGATAACACTGCCAGAACACCACTTTAGGAAGACCATTTATTATGAATCCTTACAGTAAATAATGATCTTGTTTAACAGCAATTATTTTCTCCAAGTTGCAACATGGTCTTTTTTCCTCATCAGTATAATGTAAGAGGAAGGAAAGTTTCATGGTTTTTAAAAAGGCCTAAGGATATTCCACTTGGAAAGATAACCCAAATTGGGCCTAAACTTCTTATCTTTCAAAGTCTTACCTTTAATGTGGTATATTTCCAGAGATTTTGCATTTTAAATTTCTAAGTCCACTTTATGATCTTTTCTAATACAAAATGTTACCTTTTTTCTATAATAGAAAAAAAAAAAAGGTTTTCTAACAATGCTTAGTTAAAACAATTACAACAACTTACGAGTAATTTTCAGTTGAATCAGCTCTTGTCCCAGGTAAATGTTACTGGAAGAAGCAGCCCCGTCTAAAAAATTCATAGGGAAATTCACATTTCACTTTAAACTGTAGCTGTTTATTTCGAAATTCAACTTTTGGAAGTTTTCTACCCTCTTCTCTGCACCAACCCTCCTAAAATGATTATCACAAACATCTTCAGTGTCTCTATCTTTCACAGTAAAACTGAATTTCCTTAATAATGGACTCTGATAAGATATTTGAGATATCAGATCCTGAGTGAACGTCATAAAACTCTTCAGATCAGTACTCAGCCCTCCTGTTCATCTTATTTTTTTTAAACTTTCCTTTTCTGCCCTTTAGAAGTGTTGGACAAAGACCAAAAGTTTTACATTCTTTTTTCTTTTTTCTAAAGATTTCTTTTAATAACACTTATCATCCCTTGCAGCAGATGCTGAAAACAAGCAGGCAGCAGACTGACTAGAAGTTATCTGAGATCAGGTACAGTTACTGTTTATAAGACCCAGTTCAAAATGCTTAAACACACATTTAAATCCTATTAAAATCAAGTGTTTACTTCGGTTGAAATAGGACATGAGCAAAGCAATTTGTTCTGATGAAAAATAAGGCCACATTTTGTATGAGCAGGACACACCGTGATGGGCATCTCCTCTCCCCTGCTTATGACAGACCTGAGCCAGGAGAGTCATATTCAAACCTAGAGCAAAACATTATTGTGATGTTCTTTCTTCTGGGTTAAATCAGTCTGCGGAGGTACTTTGGGCTGCTAAAGTTAAAAAGCACAGCAGGATTCCCTAAGCAGCTCAACAATTGGAGGCAGCGCTTGTGAAGCTGAATCTGGAGCACTGTGACCAGTTCTGGGCTACTCACTCCATAAAAAGACATGAAGCTCCTGGAGCAGGTCCAGGAAAGGTCTATGAAGATGATGAAAGGACTGGAGCATCTCTCTTATGAGGAAACACTGAGGCAGCTGGGGCTGTCCAGGCTCAAGAAAGGATGACTGAGAGGGGACTGCACTGGTGTCTATAAGAATCTGAAAGGAGGGTGCCAAGAGGATGGACCAGGCCCTGCTCAGTGGGGCCGGGAAATAGGACAGGAGACAATGGGCAGAAACTGATGCACACGAAGTTCCACCTGAGGAAGAACTGCTTTACTGTGTGGGTGACCATGCACTGGAACAGGTTGCCCAGAGAGGTTGTAGAGATATTCTCACTGGAGATACCCCAGAACTGTCTGGACACAATCCTGTACAATGTGCTTTAGGATGACCCTGTTTGAGCAGGGAGGCTGAACCAGATGACCCACTGTAGTCTCCAAACCTTATGCGTTGTGTGATCGTAGAAACATCAGCAAACATCAGGACCCATTGGAGCAAATCCAGAGGAGGCCACCAAGATGGTGAAAGGTCTGGAGCACTTCTCCTATGAAAACAGTCTGGGGAGACCTCTGGGACTGTTCAGCCTAGAGAAAAGGCTCTGGGGAGACCTTAGAGCACCTTCCAGTACCTAAAGGAACTATGAGAGAGCTGGAGAGGGACTTTTTACAAGGGCATGCTGTGATAGGACAAGTGGGAATGGCTTTAAACTGAAAGAAGGCAGGTTTAGCTTAGATATTAAGAAGGAATGATTAGCTGTGAGGGTGGTGAGTCACTTCCAACAACTTGGCCAGAGAAGCTGTGGGTACCATATCCCTGGAAGGGTTCAATGCCAGCCTGGATGGGACTGTGAGCAACCTGGTCTATTGGGATATGTCCCTGCCCATGGCAGCCAGGTGGGATCTAAGGTTCCTTCCAACCCAAACCATTCTGTAATTCTATGATTTTGCTATTGAAGCAGAAACTTTCTTGTACAATGTTGAACTCCGCAGTCAAATTAGGGAAAACACTCTTAAGTCATTTACAGTACACTGTGCTTTTGAGGCATAAATTTCAGAATTATGGAATGGGCACCAAAATCCTCAGATAATTGTTGGCCAATTATAATAATAAACACCATATGCACTTAAGTTGTATTATTTTGTCAATTATACAATTTACATACAAAAATTACCATTGTCAAATACTCCATGACTCGAGTTTTAATTCGTTTTGAAAGACTTCAATGAACTCTGTCTTGGAACACATGCTTCCTGTTCCTTTGGCAGATAGCTGTTCCAGTGCTCCAACAGGTGAAATGCAAGTAGGACACGTGTGCTTAATTTGGTTGGCTATTGATATCATAGGGTATTTTTTTTGCCCTCAGTGCCATCAACCATAAAGACATTTCAAGTGCACATAATAAGTGCTCAACAAAATACAATGATATCTAGCAAAACACCTCACTTGCTCCAAGATTTTAACAAACTGAACTCGAAAAGGGCACTAGTACAGTAAGAAAAAACTCAAGGGAAAAAAAAATAATTGCAGATGACTTTTTTAATAATTATTGAGATCCTGGTGTTTGGCTTTGGTGGTTTTCTTTTTCCAAACCCATATTATGTTAATATGTATTTTTTCTTTACTTACACAACATTTAATGACCAATTTAATTACTTTTTCAATTGTTTATTAATTTCTCTCAGTTCAGGGCACCTTAGAGTGCTTGAGTAAAACAAAATTCAGGTTTGCATGCTGTAGAAGACATCTTGGTAAATAGCTGCTCAGAATTGTGCTCTCTTAGTCAAAATATTCTAATCAAAATATATCAATGGACGGGGCCTTTTTGTAACCGTCTTCATGATATATTAGCTTCTCCTATGCTTTTGTTTTACTTTTTTTTAATCACCAATCTCTGCTTTTCATCTTCTCTTTAGTAAAAATTATGCTGCTGTTGTCCATTGGAAGTTTGCTTAATTTTTATACTTTCCTATAAGCTAAATATTTCATAATAATGTTAAGTTCTCGCTATGATACATTGATTGGTTATTCTCATTAGCTCCCTGTATAAAACCAGAATCAATATCCCTTTCTGACAGTTCTTTAACACATTCATAAATAAAGGGTTAGATCTTCCTCTGACATGCATGTACTTACTTGATTTATAGCAGCTTAAGTGTATGGGAAAAATCATACACTATTACCTAGGCAAGTACAAGATTATTGTTCAGAGTTTCTATGGGAGAAAATGGGGAGAAAATCCTATCTGTCAGTTCTCCCTGTAGTAGAAGAGCTGCATGATGGATGCAGTGCTGTTGCAGAGATCTGGTAGCCTTCATAAGGCATTCAGGCCAATACATGGGATTAAAATAAATAAAAATAGCATTTTGAGCCACATAATCAGAGCTGCACACCCAGGCCTCTTCTGCATTACTGTCGAAAGCATTCAAGATTAACCCAGGGCAAAGGAGAACAGGCCTAATTCTTCAAATTCTGCTGTTATGCAAAAAGTCTGTCTTGTTCACTCTTTTCCCACCCCAGGAAGCCACACATGCTGCTTGTGCACACTCTACACTGTGAGGTAATAAACCAAGAGCAACTCCAAACAACAAAATCACCTCTCTTTCCAGTCCACAGAACTGTGGCATGCAATAGGCACAATATTTTGCATGTTGATTATAACAAAAAAATTTAAAGATATATTTCACACATATATAATATATATATATCCCTACATTAAAGAGAAATGTTTCATACATATATAATGTACATATATATATATATATCCCTGTAGAGTTGGAATAGATGGCACCAGAAAGAAAACAAACCAGAACCATGTCTCAATGTAATAATGACCAACTGCTTTTCAAGCAGCAGTTTGAAGAGAAGTCGTAATTAGAATATGAAAGCTGGGAAGTATTTACTACAACATATAAACATACTTATAAACATATAAATCCTCCTTAACCAACTCCTTTTCCAGATTCTCTTTGTCATCAGGTTCTTGAGTTAAACTGCGTAGCACTGCAGAATAAGCATTAAGTAAATGCGGTCCATGAACACGACTGGAAACTTACTTCCACAGAGGAGTTGAACTAGAAAAATTACTGTTACGTGTTCAGTTTGTCCCAGTTCTGGATTTTAGGCAGCATTTCAAACATTAAAAAAAAAATAATTGGAAATTACTTGGATTTTTAAAAAATATTTCTGCCTCTCTGTTTTCTATGCTCATTCACCAAACCAGTCATCTCACACACTCTGAAGCTAAGACTTCTATAAAAAAGCACCAGTGAGTCATACAGAGTACACTGTGCTTGTTCGCATGATGATATCATTATTACTGTCTCAGTGACACTCCTGTAACACCATTGCTACTGAATGTCTAGGGATGATCTCACTGGTCATCAATTTATTTAAAGTTGGAGCATTTTAAAATACTTAAAATATACAGGAAGAGGTTTTATTCAAGTGTAGTAACTGTAAAATCACAAAATAACTTCCTCAAGAAATAATTTCAGCAATATTTTAAATTTTAACAAAGTTTATCTCAAGTAATGGTATAGGATGTTCCAGTTTCAGAAACTTGCGGTTTTGTGTCTGCATCATGCTTTTATTTTCACAAATTTTTGAGTCTGAGAACACCAGAAAGCATTTTATTATCAGTGTAAATGGAGATGATTCATATAATAATGTTTAAAGAAAATGACCCTGAAATACAAAGCAAAATGATGTATAGGTGGTCAAGAATATATTTTTTCATTATATTTTTGCACTGGATGATGTTAAGTCCTCATGAGTTAAAGCGACCATAAATGTCATTCATATAAATAAAAATAAAACTAAGTAGATGTTTCTTAAACATGAAGAGATATTAGGAAAGGAGATTCAGACCAAGAGGCTTCATCTTAATTTATAGTGGAGTATCATACAAAAGGAATAAAATGCAGCCCTTTCATAAAGACTATCTGAAGAACTCTTCTTGAAAAATTCTTAACCAATGGTTCCATACTAACAAAACGCAACAGACTCCATTAATCCAGTCAAGAATGAATTGAAGCATAGCTTGATGTTAAAAATACTACTCTGTCCGTTTGACATAATAAATAGTACAAATAAAAAAATGCTTGACTGCTAATAAAACAATATAATCCTCAAATATTGTTTTTAAAAGAAATTTGGAAGTTCTGGTAAAAACCACAGAAGCTGGTTATAGAGCAAGTTTAAAAGGGCTCTGAACATTATGGGAATTTTACTGATCTCTGCTGATAAAAATATTATTTAAAACCATAGTAAATGTCTATTAAAGTTGTAAAAGCTAGAGGGGAGGACACACTTTCATTCTTTTGATGCCACATTAATCATGGGTTTGGTGCTGTATAAGACACAAAGGATTAGTACTGAAGCATTCAGCAATTTTGGGCCCAAAACCAGGTCTCCAAGTTGGGAAACACATCTCAAGCAGCAGCCTTGCTTAAAAGTAACTCCCTATTGCATCCATCAACGCCCCCATATGTAAGCTGCACATGAACACAGGTAATTTACAAAATATAAAGTGGTTTTTTTCTTTCTTTTCTTTCTTCTAAATCTTGTTGAAGCTGGTGAGCACAGATGCTGATGCTGAAACTTTGGCAATCTCCTGACATTAAGTTAAACCGTAAATAAGAACAAAGAAATGTAAATGGGCATGTTATTTTCACTTCATTTATTATAACATTTTAGAAGTGTTACAGGGGGTTGGTTGTTGTGTTGGGTTTTTTTCCGTCTGCTTTGAAGTTTCAGATTTTGTTCTGAAGGTGGTTCCCACACAGGGATTGTCCTCGCCTCTCCCCTTCCCTTCAGACCAACCCACCCCTGCTGTGTCAGCAGCACATGAGCTGTACACTTCTAAAGCTTCCTGTAATTAAGTTCACCTTGTTGCATTATAGGCAAACATGTTCAGACTTATTTTGGATACATTTGGGAAATAATAGCTTTTTAGAGTCTACAATGAGAAGCAACTTGGGCTACTAAAATAAACTGTGGTGAAGACTGTGTCTTGTAGTGCTTTTACATGTGGCAAATTCCCTTGGTGTCTTGGTACTTTCATCAGAAAATAGGGAACATTAATTTCTGCTGTTTTGCATCAGAACTAACATAAGTTTAATGTTTATGTTTATAGTATATTGTTTGTGTGTGCACCTAGGATGGGATTCAGTTGACAAAAGCCGAGTACGTGGTTCCATTTCAGATGCAATTTGGGCACCCTGCCTGCACTCCACTGCCTTTCCACAAGGCTTCTGGTCCTCCCTCAGCTCCTTTGTCATGTTTCCAATCCCTGTAAAAACATTTCCAACATCCTAGGGCAACTTTAAGTTGCACAAGGCACAGAGGCTTTGGCAGTTGATTCCAGCTCACCCAGAATTACGTAAACTACGACAGAGTAATTTCCTGGCACATTTTTATGCATGTGAAAAATACTAGCCCAAGATCCTTCAAGGGACAGAGACGCTCATGTTTCATGCCATGACACAACAACTAATAGAGCAAGGGAAATCTATGGATGTACAATCATCTGGGTGTTTTTCAACCCTAATAAGATGTTAACACAGTTCATTGCCAGGTAATAAGAGGTTGACTTTACCTCTTGCCAGCTTGGATGCAGAGCTCAGCAGCCAGACGTTTCAATGGAAGAATTTCAGCCTCAAAAAAGAAACAGCAAAATACACACAACAAAACACAGAGCCACCCAGCCTGACAACCCAGTGATCCTATGGCTTGTGCCAGGCTGACATGCTGACGGGGCCAGTGCTGGGATGCCACAGAAGCTGCCTGTCAGCCTGCAAAGTGGCACAGCATCTGGAGTACTGCATCCAGCTCTGGGCTCCTCAGAGCAGGAAGGACATAGACCTGTGGAAGCAGGTCCAGAGGAGGAACACAGAAACAATCAGAGAAACGGAACACCTGACCTGTGAAGACAGGCTGAGACTGTTCAGCCTAGAGAAGAGACGGTTCTGGGGAGACCTTATAGCATCCACCAGTACCTGAAGGGAGCTACAAGAGAACTGAAGAGGGACTTTTTACAAGAGCATGTAGTGATAGAACAAGAAGGATGGCTTTAAACTGTCAGTGCGTAGGTTATGTCAAATATTGGGAACAAATTCTTCACTATTAGTCTGGTGAGACACTGGCACAGGCTGCTCAGAGAAACTGGGGGTTCTCCACCCTGGAAGTGTTCTAGACCACATTGGATGAGCCACATGGGCTTTGAGCAGCCTGGTCTAGCGAAAGGTGCGATTGCCCATGGCAGGGGGTTGGACTAGCTGAACTTTGAAGGTCCCTTCCAACCCAAATCATTCTATGATTCTACTTCTTGCCATGTCCCCTGCAAGTGAGGGGTTGAGTGAGGATGCACCATCACCTCATGTGCAGCTCTGGGCCAGTCCTACCTTCCCCAAAACACACATTTTATCCCCCTCAGATGGCAAATGCCACACCAAAGCCTCTCAGCATGCTGCCCAAACAGCAAACACAGCAGAAAAACAGCTCTGGATCTCCGCAACTCCTCCTCTCTCCTCCAGCCATGATGGGAAACATCAAAACAGGGCTGAAATCTGCTTTCAGCCTCCCTCAGGGGTTTTGATATTTCTCTGCTTCAGAAAGGAGAAAGGAGATCAGCCACTACTGACATGAATCCTTTGTACCCATTTTCCCTTTCCACAATGGTATAGAAATCAGGCTTTCCCAGAATACTGTTATTTCACTCTCATTGCCCTGACTTTTGCTTTGGCAGTATAAATTAGAACTAGTGTGGCTTTTCCCATCCTCAGACAACATGTTAGGAGACCAGATTTCTGCTTTTCTAAAAGGACTACCCATCTGCAGGTTTACGAGCCCAAACACATCTCCTTCTGGAAAACATTATTACATCTGCTGTTCTGAATGATCATTAGGACTGGCTGAAACTATTACTGTAAATGGGCTTCCAACTACAAAGTTTCTCAGGGAATAGCTTCGTTTCTTAGAGCGGGGGAGGTGGTGGTGGGGGAAGAAGCTAAGTCTTTCAGTTCATGGCTACTTTCTAGATTTTTTTTTTTTTAACTATTAGAAGAAAGCTTTCATATTTCTGTGGCACTTTCTTTTAAAACCTCTGTGAAAGGAACATCTTCATTAAAGCTGGCCTTGAAACAGCCACTAATGGGAATGCTCAATTTTAAGATCCTCCTTTGAGGGACAGATTTACACTCCCAGGCAAACCACATAGGCATTTAAAATATTTTCAAAACCAGGGCACGGAAAGCTGAGGAATCTCGGCATCTGCAAAAATGTGACTCTAATTTGTAATGCTGAGAACACTTAAAAACAAGGTCTTTATTAAGGAAATAAAAATGAATCCTGAGTCACTGATGTTAAACTGGTATTAAAAGAATCTGGAAGTCACACAACAGCACTGAAGAAGAGAAAGGAGAGAGATACAAAGAAAGTACATAAGAACTGAGGAGATTAATAGGTTTAAAGGAAAAAAAAACCTGACAGGTTTAAATATAAATGTACTATGAGATGCTATTCCTGCCTGTTCCCTTACTTTGTAGGTCTTGTTCCGATACATAGTAGAAAAGGAATGTGCTGAACCTTTTTGATCCATTCAGTCTTAATAGTAAAAGTAATTTTCTCAGGTGGGCACTGAACAGTTGCAATTACAGTTAATTTTGCCAGAGAAATTCTTTTAAGACACTAATGGTATGAGACAGAGGGTAAGGAATGACAGCACAGCATGTCTTCTAAGCTTGATACCAGCAGATTTGCAGAAGACCCAGAGACAACAAATGGTATTTTTCTATTGAAATCTCAAGGTGGTTTATTTCAAATGCACTTTACCTGGGGGTAATGAAAAAGAATGAAAATATTCTAACTGAGGTCATGCAGCTATTGCTATTCTCGTTCTCAAGATCCATTTAAACTCCAGCACAGTTGTCTTTGGGCTATCTGAACCATAAGAATTTTCTTCTATGACAGACTAAAGCTTTCACTACCTACTTTTCATTCCCATTCACTCCATGGTTGCTTAAAAACAACCCCCCCACCCCTTCACATCCTACCTACTAATTAGGCTATTTCTTGTAAAAGACCACGCTAAAGGTCTTTCTCTTTTTTGACACAAAGACAGCTTAAGCATCATATCATACAAGATAGGTTAGTTATAAAGACAGGAACTAGCAGCAGAAAATTAACTTTTTAAAAAGTTGTCTGCTTTTAGCCCACTGATGTCACCATACCACAGAATCAATTAGGTTGGAAAAGACCTCTGAGATCATCAAGTCCAACATTTGGTCTCTTCTGAAAGTTCTGTTGGGTATGGGATTTCATTTTCTGGGGTAAGAAGGTATTGGTGGTTTTTTGGGTTTTGTTTTTGTCTTTTTTTTTTAATTATTTGTCAACTTCTTTTAAGTGACAAGTGAAGTCATTGTTTAAAACCCCCCATGTCTTGTTACCCAAGATACTCCTGGCAGTTGTTTTTTCACTGCTGAAGTAGTTCTTCATAGGCTTCTCTACTTAATGTAGAAGTGAACTTGGTTTCTTAAAATACTTTCTACACACCCATTAAAAGTATACTAGAGACCAGCATCACAATATGATAAGTGAACTACATGGAAGATATGATAAAATCCTATTTTTTGAATTTTTTTTTTATTGAATAGCCATGAACAAGAACAGAGTTTGATCGCTGCTATACAGGCAGTTCACAGGAGGTCACCTTATCACTGCAGTGTTATTTTGCTTTGGCTTGGTTGAACTTTTCCAACATCTTTATGATAAACAAAACAATTTTTCCATTACTAAAGGCCACTCACCTGACAGCTCAGGGTCTCAGGACTTGCATGGGTTGTCTTCACTTGAACTGATTTCAGCCGTAAAAAAAAAAAAATTAACAAAATAGTATTTGTGATAGCAGTTGCCTGGTGGTCAGCTAACTACCCAACTACATTTGTTTCGGAATTCTTTTGGTTTACAGTGATAATGAGCAGCTATTCACATTTCTAGAAGTGCAAAAGGCTGCACATGTGCAAAACAGTACCAGAAGTGCAGGGGTTCTGACAGAAACCACAGCTGTAATTTAGAGATCACTACAAGATTTCAGCATTCCATTGTTCAGGTAAACCCAGCTTTAGAACAAAAATTGCGTGGTGAGGAACAAACGACAAGAGTGAGCACCTAAGCTGTGTTCAAAAAACTTCCAAAACTAAAGTCCATAGAGGACAGAACTATCAGCATCTTTCTTCTCCCAGTAAAGGGAAAAAACTCCCTAAGACAAGACCATAAGCCTCCCAGTGATGATGTCAGGATGCTGATAGCTCATTCTGAGTCCATTTCTTTCTTTCTGGAAGGCTGAAGCTACAGTCTTTGGACCCAGAGGGTTTCTAGAATGGATTTTTTATTTCCCCTGAAAAGCAATATAACTGCATTATGATTTTTTCCTACATTAATTTGAATTATTAATATATATTATTGTAACTAATAAATCAGACTGTTAGGTTGTTAAATCATTAACTGGAATAACAATTTCCCAGCTTCACCTGTGACTGTGTTCCTCTTTTGCCCAAGCAAGATTTTTGTACAATAAGCATGAAGCATGATGACTATATATATACATATATATAGTCAGACAATAAAAACAAACACCAAACAGAGCTCACAACCATGTATTTAAAAGATGCACATCATCCTAATTGACAAAGAATATTAGAAAATTAAAAGAGATGTGTGAACAGCTATAGTTCTTCAATCACAGGTGCATTTACCCTGTCAAAACTTTGCAGAAATACTTTTGCTCATTTCAGCTGTAACTTGAGAGTTTATTTCATCTGTAAACAACAACCAAAAAAGACATAAAAAAATAGCAACATCATAAAGTTGTTGCAATCTGTCCTAGAAGCATCAAATGAGTTTTCATCATCAAATCTTTTCAACCAGAAAGTGATTCGTGTTTTGTACAAAGTATTTAACTGAATACAGTGAAACTGTGATGAATTTTCAAAGATATGCAGTAGTCATTTCATAAAAGTGCACTTTAAGAGGTAATTTTGTGGAAACACACATATTCCATCTATGCTTCAGAAAAAGTGAAACTTTGTGAGGACTTCTTATCTCCTTTTTTGTTGCACTTACTGGGTGTAACAGACAAGCTTTTGGGGCACACAAGTCTTTCATTAGACCTAAAATAAAAGCAATAAACTCAAAGTTGAGAATTATTATGATAAGTATTTAACCAATTCAAAAGAAAATGGTGGTTAGTACCAGCAGAACAGAGGGAAACGTCAGCAAGCAAAGCAGTAATAAGTTCATAGCTCTGGTGGCACAGAGAGGTCAGACAGAGGTGCCACCTGGAGAGAAAGGCCAGATGCCAGGGAGCCAGTATCTTGATGGTTTTTAATGTCAAGCAGAGCTGTGAATGTTAGCTATGAATATATTTAGTTTTGGTAGTTATTCCTTAAGAATCAGGGCTGAAAGATCAGAAATATCTTTCTGATATTTCTGAGATACTGCTCTTCTGAGATACTGCTCTTCTGGCAAGTGCACACACTTTACCCTCTTAAATTAATTATAGAAGGTCATGCTAGTGGCTGTCTGATTCTGTCCATGGAGTATCTGCAGGGGGCTTTTGGTATAGTATAGGAAAATGCATTTCTGATAGCTTTGCTCAGAAAATGAGAGAGATGATTGATGAGAGACATCTAATGCTTGGAAAACTATGCCAGAAGTCTTGTGTATTTTCAGCTTCCTCAGGCTGGTATCACTTGGTGGACATTCAACTTTGACACACCTCTCTACACAAGGTTAGTAAGCCACTTCAGTGCCCGAAGAAGAGCTTGGATCATGCCAAGGATTCTTGGTGTGCTTCAAATAACTGACAGTTTTGTTAAGGTAAATGTTCTGGTCTTACTTAAAGTAGATGGTGTTCTTTCTGCTTTATGAGACTCATCAACAACACCAGCCTGAAAAGTTTTTCCAGAGACAGTTGAAGGTGGTACAGCCGCTAAGTTGATGTTCTTGAGATAACTGTTCTAGAATTAAAATCACAAATCTATTTTAGAATCTGATGATTTCATGAATGATTTTAAAAGAAAATAGATCAAAAAACCCCACATCCCACTCTGCCTTACTCTGGATTAAATATATTGAAAATGAAAAGCATTTTCAATAAGGAGACTGTCCCTTTGAAAATTGTTTTAAATATCCTATGTAGTCAGTGGTTTTCTTTTTTAACTGAGAAGATTCAAAACTTACATTTTTGCATTAGCATCCCCATCAAAAGCTTTATCAGAAATTCTCCTAACAACCCTATTAGTAACACATATGCAATCATCCTCATGCTGTATTTAATTGGGACAGATACAAGAGTCATAGCTGTTTCCATGAGAGTTTCAAGCTAAATTACATTTTTGATTGAGTTACTTGAGTGGCAAATCTCCATTAGTCAGTTATATACTACATGCTGTGCTATCACTCTCAGAAAATCAAAAACTTCATTCAGCATTACTACAGCTCTCTATCAGACAAGTTTTTTTATATGCATTCACTGCATAATTTCGATTTGAATAGTCCTCCCATAAAAAACCTGAACCAACCAAACAAAAAACCCACCACAACTCAATAGTCTTCACTATTTAAAGTATTACAGTAAATGTCACTCTTTTAAATAAATAGTTTGCTCAAGTATATTTCAAGTACTACACAAATAAATAGTCTTCTTTTAATACTTGCAACTAATCTATGTTAGTTTATAAGTAATAATTCTGCTAAAATGAGAAGAAAGAAGATTGGATTACAAGTCCCTTTGCAAAAGAGCCAAATGCGTATATATAGAAAAGCATTAAAAAGATGAACTTTATATTAAAGTAAGCAGTATCAGTACATTTACCATATAAATACACTCCTAAGTCCATTCTTTGGTGAATGGTTACTGAAAAGACCAAAAAAGATCCATATCAAGTTAATGAATTCTACTCAGCTGACTTACAGAAAAGAATATAAAATAGAAAAATCTACATATATTATTTCAAACTGCTTATTGGATAGACTTATCTATAATATATATGTTAGGCACAAATTACATTAAAATAACATTTACAGAACTGCAAAGGAAAAGTTTCACAAGTTAGAAAATGGGAGGGGGGAATGAAAAATAATCAAGGTTAGCTGAGTAACCTCAGCTAACCCCTTCTGCTTACGCAGTATTTTGTGATCTTTATTTAAGGCACATTTTGACATGGCAAATGTTGGAAGCCAATGCTGAAGAACAGTGGTAGGAAGCTCGGAGACATGGAGCAAGGATAGATCACTGACATTAGCCCTTAAAGTGGTACAAGCATGGTGCCACAATACAGTCCTGAAGCCAGAAGAAAATACTGCTGCTTCATTAAACCCCACTCCTAGAAATACCTCAGAGGAATTTGTGGTTTGTAATTCCCCAAGTGCAACATAATTAAATTCAATCTAATCTGCTTAATGTCATATGTGATTCACTGCCACTGTCAAGATTGAAAAAACCCCAAAACTCTCAGAACAGTGGTGGTAAATCAGTACCTAAAAGGTGGGGGGCTTAGAAACACAAAGCAGAGGCTTCAAAACATTGATAAATTTTGTTGAGGACCATAGTCACCAATTTTCTGAGAGAGAAAACTAATTGGTCTGGGCAAAAGGACTTTAAATTGGCAAGAAAGAGTAAGGTCCTCAGTAAGGGGACAGGAAGAAACAGGGAAAAAAAAAAACGCAGCAAGTACACAAGAAAATCAGTAAGAAAGATGCATCAACAGAAGAAAGAACAGAGGGCACCAAACTGGAATCCAGCAGGCAGGTAATTTAAGAGTGTTTCTAGAAAGTGGCAAGAAAGATAAAAGCAAACCTCAGCAAAATGAAATAATGAGAAATAATGAGAATCGTATGAGGCCACATGATATTCCTCTTCCAGTGAATTAAAATGTTCTGTTTGGGACAATAACAGCAAAACTCAGAAAACCTCACTGTGGCTTAAAAATAAATAGTTGAAATGTTAGCAGAAGAAAGCCCACGAGACCGAGGAGTGACTACTACATATGTACACACAGGAGGCATCCCCTACTCCAAGGTAACCATCGAAGTAGGAAGGAAAATTATGTCCTTAAATCTGGGTGAAAATAAAAGCAGAGAGAGAAAGAAAGCTTTCTCTAAAGAATATCACCACAACATACATGAGATGAAGTCTGGAAGGTGACCACACATACTGAAATTAGTTGAAGAGTCATTAAAAGCTATACTAACTGTAATACAAAAATTATCTTAAGAATAGACAGAGTAGAATCAATTATTCTCACATTCATTCAGCAGACATAATTCCTATGCACAATGCAGGGATCATCAGGACCCTGGAAAAGGAAAACTCAAGGAAAAATATTTTTAAATCCTCTCCCTCTCTATTTAAAGACACCTTTCACCACTAAGCAGGACAATGTCACAGTAGTCATGCTTCACAGCTAGAACCAAAAACTAATATGCTTGCTTTTTTTTTTTCCTTTTTAAGTATTTTTAAGCACCAGAATTATATTAAAAGGAAGAAGTCTCCTTTCACCACAATCATCCTTAGCTCATGTTGGCTGAGGAGGCAGGTTGTGCCAATCTTCATGGTTGCCCTGTAGAGAAAGGAGAAATTCATCAGACGACCAAGAGGAATGAGAAATCACTTTCTTCTGAGGGAGTGTTCCCTCTGTGAGACAGGTGAACCAGTTTCTGAGTAATTTAATAATGAAAATAATCTGTAGAAAACAAAACCTTGTTAAAAGAAGCTTTCTGGCAATCCAGCATAGTGATTAAAAACCAAAAGTAAGGTCTAAAACACAGAGATGAGGAAATCTTCAGCTTTTGCTTGCCTTGGAGGTGAAAGGAATTCAAACAAGGCAGTACCTCCAATTAAACCCATCAGGTCCCTTCCTGGATTTTCAATTGTCACTCAGATTCAATTGCCTACACAGTAAATGTAGACATGTAGCTCTGAGGTTTGGATTCCTTTCTGGAAACAGATACCTGGAAATAATCCGTTTCAGTGCTTACTTCTTAATTACCAGCTTTCTGCAGTTTGCTAGTTCTGCCCCAGCTGTCTCTTCAGCTGCAACTGACTGCAGTGAGACAGGCATGCATTCAGTGGAAGTCTCAAGGGAATGGAGAAGCTTCAGAGGGCAAGAAAAAAAATCCTAAAAAATCTTTTTCATAAGAAACAGATTATGTAAATCCCCCAAACTTTCACTGAAATTACTAGAATTAGGTGTGGCAGCATCTACATGAATAGCATAGCATAGCATTAACAAAGCATAGAATGAAATGGAATTAGAATAGAATAGAATAGAATAGAATAGAATAGAATAGAATAGAATAGAATAGAATAGAATAGAATAGAATAGACGTCCTTTCAGTTAGGAAGGGCCTGCAGTGATCCTCCAATCCAACTGCCTGGCCAAAAGTTAAAGCATATTATTAAGGGCATTGTCCAAACACCTCTTAAAAACCAACAGGCTTAGAGCACCTCCCCAGGGACCATGTTCCTATGTCTGACCACCCTCTTGGTAAGGAAATGCTTCCTAATGTCCAGTCTAAATCTCCTTTGGCACAGCTTGGAACTGTTTTCACATGTCCTGTCACTGGAGAGAAGGGAGACCAGCACCTCATTGTCTGATGCTCCAGTCTATCCAGATCCCTCTGTAAGGCCTCCTATCTCTCAAGAGATTCAACAGCACCTCGTCCCAGTTGGTATCATCAGCAAACTTGTTAATGGTGCATTCAACTTCTGCATCCAGGTCATTCGTATATAAATATCTGGAAGAAATTCTTTGTGATATACAGAGGAAATTCTTCACTGTGAGGGTAATGAAGCACTGGAACAAATTGCCCAGAGAAGCTATGGATGTTCCCTGGAAGTGTTCTAGCCCAGGCTGTATGGTGCATTGAGCAACCTGGTCTAGTGGGAAGGTGTCCCTGCCTGTGGATACAGAAAGGGCTGTTAGAAAGGTTTTCCAGCTTCTTGCAATATTCTGTGTGAATCTTTCCTTTCTCACACAAGCTATGAAAACAGTAAGATGGTTTTGTAAAACTATCTGGACACCTGGTGTTTGTCTAAGTTTTGTTTATGATACACTGGTGAAATGTTATTGAAATGGGTGTTGTTAAACCTTAGCCAATCATCCTAGGTAGGTGGAAGGTCACTGACCAATCTCCTTATGTGATTCACATATAAGTGGGCAATTAATTAATTAAATACTTCACTTTCTTCTGGATACATGTGGCTCCATTTCCTCGTCCCTGGTACACAACCACACCCGCCCATGGCAGGAGGGTTGGAACTAAGAGATATTTAAGGTCCCCTGCAATCCAATCCTTTCAATTATTTTATGATTCTATATTTAACAGGACCGGCCCTAGAACTGAACACTGAGGAGCATGGCTGGTGACTGGTCACCAGTCAGTGTAGGCCATTCACTACAAGCCTTTGAGTTCTTTCCCTTAGCAACTTCTCCACCCAGTGCACCGTGAACGAACTCATCCCACAGTTTGACAGCTTGTCCAGATGATGCTGTGAGCAACACAAGCATGAAAAACCTTGCTAAAATCCTGAAAAATATACCCACGACCTTCCTTTCATCCACTGGCTGGGAACCATTACACAACACTATCAGTATGGAATTGCTGAGGTAGTCAGGACAGAGGTACAATTACAACACACATTGCTGAGAAACGGCAAATTATTTGAATTTTTGAGGTTTTGGATGTATTTCAACATGCTCCTCAGACAAAAATATTATCTTTTATATAACTACAGAGATTTCATGAAGACCATCTCATGAAAAAATATATTCTAGGAAAAAGAAGAATCTTCAAATAGAGAGGGGTCGCATCAAAAATACAGCATCATATATCATATCAAAACACTGCTGATACGGAGCAGTAGATAAAATAACACCTACTAGCATGGCAAACCAAACATCTGCTTGGAAACCAGAGAGGCGTTTTGACCAATGCCATACTGATTGGAAACTTACTGTAAGTTTTCCAGGAAGATTTTTATTTCAAGAGAAAGTATTGCAAGAAAAAGGGATAAGCATATCAGAGGCTATTTTTGGAAGCACATGTTGTCTTAAAGGCTAAAGTTTTACATTGCTTCTCTAAGATATCAGAGTTAATCAGCTTGAAAAAAACCCCAAGTGTTTGGCCTTTGAAAGTTCTAGCAAGTATCTGTGTCAACGCCACATTTTCACATTTGAATAAAGAGATATCCAAGAAGAAGGGTCTTTTTGTGGAAATAAATTAATTTTGTTTTTATTTCCATCTCTCCCATTTCAAATTTTTGAAGATTCACTTAGTTTATAAGCTGAGGGCCACATACACTGAATCCACAACGTGTTTTTACTGATGCTTTGGTGTAGCAATAGATTTCACTTCTCTGTGTCTGTAATTGATATAAGCAGATCATTGCCACTGAAGTTATGGTTCAAGTATGTTCTGAAATAGAAAGGAGTTCTTCAAATTGATTTATAAAGCCCTGCCACCTGGAATATCTGTAGGTGAAATTGTAGCTACAATGGCCTGCAAATGCCTCCTGATGGCATAAAATCTGCCCTTTCTAAAGGCAAGTTTCTCTTGAAGGATCAAATTTTTATCTTGTTTTTTTCCCAAATCTACACAACTTCTTCATGCAGCTAGAGTATCTTCCATGTACAAGCATTTCCCACTAGAAATTTATCTTTATTCCCCTAAAGCTTATATTTATTCTAGGCTATGAAGCTTTTCTAAAAACACCTAAGAATTCCTTGGCTGTGTTTGCATTGTGCTCACTTTTCTCTGCAATCTGACATATTCTTAATTTTCAAGTTAATAGCATCAATTAACGGTTTTGAATTAGACCTCATTTTTGTGACAGAATTCTACTTTAAAATGGCCCTGCACAGTGACCTGGTCACAGCCCTCTGTGAATTCAGCAAAGGCTATGACCTCTTGCAGTTGTCCCTTATTGTGACCTCCTTAATTGCACATATTAGGAGACACCAGCGAGTCAATAGCCATCAATCTCTTTACTCCGTTCAGCTTTTAAGGTCTTATTTCAGACTGCACAAAACACCAGAGAGTTGATTTTTACTCCCAAATCAACGGCACTTGAGCATATTAAACATTTTCATAAACACATAGCAGTCTGGTATCCCATCAAACTGACTGAAAAATATTATTTCCAGGTGTGCCACCTCTTGTATGTAATGTCTGTGTAGAACAGCTAAGGGACTATATGTATTTTTGCTAGATGATCCTCAGCAAAGTCATTACTTAGAGCAGATCAATAATGTTCTCCCTCTTTAGGAGTCACACTCTGATAATGTTTCTAATAAAATAAAAAAGTAGATGAGCTGCAGGTTGTTTCACCGGATGCATGGCTCTATCTCTACTAGCATTTTGACCAATATCCAAGCATTGGCAGACTGCATTTCATCTGTTACTTCTCTATCAGATCTCCATATTGCTGTCTATTTTCTTGCATATTTATTAGGCTAAGTTTTCTCAAGAACAGACTGTAGTAGAGCAGAATACTTAGTGTATTGGTTTTTTAAAATCTCCCCAACGGGAGAGTTGGTGGAGTCACACACCAGAAGATTTGAAATTGGTGAAAATGACCTTGCACAAATCAGTCTAAGGTGTAGCTAGCTTTTCTGGAGCAATACTGTGTGAAGAAGTTGAGCAACTTACCTGGATAGCTCTAAATATTTTTATTTTTCTATTTTTTGAGGGAAGGAGCTGCTGCATCTATTGAGAGATTCAATTATTATTTCTCCTTATCAGGCCTGAAGTTCTGCTACCTAATACATCATGTCTTCCTGCATCTTTTTCATGGAACTGCAGATCTCATAATGTTTCTTGACTCAGGACTTTTCATTTTGCTTTGGTGGCAGTTTTTTGCACAGAACTTGCCTATTTAAATTGGGATGCATTTTCTGGCTTGTGGAGCTCTGGTGTTGTCATGTGGCTTTACAACAATGGTAGTGTCTCAGTTCCTAGATACCCTTACATAAGTGTTCTCATATATATATACAGTTTGACAGCTTGTCCA
>VXAZ01005707.1:414138-470625 GCA_013399875.1 Gymnorhina tibicen | reverse complement strand
ATATTCTTAATGGTCTATCAACATTTCTTACATGCATAAATATGTGGAGAGCATGTGTAAACACTGAACTCAACAATACTTTCTTGTAATGCCTTTTTTTCACCTCAAGATTTTTACCTAATTTGTTGCATTTCTTTAATCTGGACTGAGGACATGAATAGCTTCAATGAAGAATATTTTGGCTTACACTGCCTTTTTTTACTAGTAAGATGTAGAAGGAAGAAGCATTCTAACATTTTTAGTAACTTTTATTTAAAGCTGTTGTGTTTTTCTACTCCTGTTTGACCACAGCATTAATCCAAAGACTAAGTATACTTGTTAGTGTAATGAATTAAGTCCAAATCACAAATTTATGCTTGATATTTTAAAATGGGTATCAACAAGAATTATTTGATGACTGCCACAGACTTTAAGAGAAACTGAAGATTATAAAAATAAGTCTTACCTTAATTTGATGCTTAACAGGAAAAAGTTATATTTGTAGTAGTAAGAAGAGGACTTCCTTTCTTCTGGTACATAACCTTTGTACATCTGCTCTTTGTACCTGCAGATTTCCTTTCAAGCTCTTCTTCCAGGCAACCAGAAAAAAAAAAGGATTTTTAATCTCTGATTTAACAGAATTTAGCTCAATATATACAGGGTTTTGCATACATTTTCAATCTTTTAAGGAAAACCTTGAAACCTGCTAAAGAGGTCATTGAGTTCCATGTTTACACATGCTCTCTGTATATTTATGCATATAAGAAATGTTGATAGGCTATTAAGAAGAGCTGTTCTTAGAGGCTACTGTTAAGCCAAACTGTCCTGCACTTCACTTTGCTTGGATACCATCAGCTTTCACCTCTCTTTTCTCTTTCAAATGTGTGTTGGGAGTTGCGTGGTATAGTACCCACTAAATTATTTTGTGACACAGTAACAGCAATTTAAAAGCTTTTAAAAAATAAATTGATAAAAATGTCTCTCTTTCTTAAGTTCTTACTTTTTTCATAATAATTCTGAAAACTAACTATTTTATTTCAATTTCCTCTGCAGAGAAATTTCATAGGAATTGGGTTGATCTTTTTGGAACTGTTTTTTTTTCAAGATACAGTTCACATATGCATTTAGTCCACCACAACTTAATTTTTCCTTAGAGAGTTTGAGTTTATAAATAGGAGATTGGGAGTCAAGTGTCTTGATGCAACAATTTAGAACAAGTTTAATCTTTAAACCAGAGTGGATAATACGCATTATCCTACATGCGCTCTCTGTGAAGACAATAAGGGAGTGTCGGCGGGTTCAAACAGGATGGGGAACCAGGACAGACGCTTCAGGAACTTTTTTATTACTTTATCAGTCTCACATACAGAGTTGAGACACAGGAGATGTTACAAGCTCGTGTTGTCGAAGGCATTCCAGAGATTTCTGGACTACAAAGCATTCTTAAAAGCTTTCCAGCCAATAGCATACTTTTAGAAGTTACAGACAACTGTCTTAACCAATCCTCATTAGCGCACATACACCTGTTATACAAAACACTTGCTTGTTTGTACCTTATATAACAATGCACAGTATTCCATTATTAAGCTTAACTTTATCTATCTTGTTAAACATATTTTTGCAACTCTAAAAGCTGTATCTCAGCCAAACCTAGAAACTCTAACCATTGTTTTAATGTCCTTGCTTAATGTATAATTGTATCTTCTTGAAGTTTTTCACAGCAAAAGCTAATCCTAAACTCTTCTGCCTTCTCTCTGAAACCTGCTTTTATTTCTCACCCCTAAAAATCTTTCTACCTTTTCTTGTGTTTCCCACAAGGGAGCACAGAAGTCCCATGTCACCTGTAAGAAAACACCATATTTTTGGCTAAAGGCAGATTTCACACGTACTTTTTACCTATCAACCTGTAAAACTACTTCACAAGCTCAAATTTTTTATTTCAGGTGGGCCAAGGGACTTGTGACTCTGAAATGGCAGCAAAGGTTAATTAGCAAGTGATGCACAATCTCAATTCATGGCAAATATCGTTGTTTGCAAAAGTGGGAACAAGGGGGCCGCAGCAATTCAACTGTTCATCCACACCCCCAGTGCAGCTTTTGGCTCTGAGGTGAAACACCTCGACTGACAGTTGTACTGCAAAGTTTCCATAAAAAACAAAAAGGCTCAGAAAAGCACTTGCCTTGCATCATCTGTCTGCTATCCCATCATCCTGCTGCCCCAGACACTGCTTGGCCATACTGCAATCCCAAAGTAGAAGACTCGAGGATCTGTAGTGGTGAAAGCTTTAATATAACTGTGTAATGGGTGGCAATGAGGGCCATGGGATAGATGACTCACTAATCTCTTAACAAAGGATTTATGTCTCAAGCACAGCCACAATCATAAGCAATATAGTTCGGGTGATTTATTAGCAATGTGAAAAATGACAGCAACTGTTTAATTAAAATGAGAAGTACAATCCTGAAACTTTTCCAATAGTTGTCATTAACATGTATCTGGCATACAATCACAGGTAGCCACAGGGAATACACAGAGGGAGCACGCAAAGACACAGCCATGTGTGGAAAATGGAAAACATTCTCACCTCCACACCGGCATTGGCGTGGAAGCAAGTTTTTAAGCTGAGCACACAATATGCCTCTAATCAAGGGGTATAGCACAGAAAACCTCCCCAAACAGCACTATTAGTGTGCCTTTGCTCAGTTCTCCTCCAAACACAGGACAAAGTAACACAAGGCGATGATAACTTGTTGAGTTTGGCTTCACTTCACAACAAACCTGTTCATAAGCAGCCTTATTACAATGTATTACAACAAAGGTATTATCTCAGTGATATGACTCAGAACACTTAAATAGAAAATAATTTCTTTGTGACAGAATCTCACCCATCCTAATGTAGAGGTTAACTCCACGAGCCATAGCATAAAGAATCCTGTCATTGACCGTAATAATTACAAGCCGCAGATCAAGCCATACCCTGAAAGGAACTGCAAACACTTTTACAGTCAGTTCTGTTTCAGTCAAAGGACAGACAAAGAGGAACCACCAGATGGAAACATGTGGAACAGTTATTTCAATCCATATGACACAAAGTTCAAATCACACAGAACAACTATTGTGTTACCAAAGTTGTCAAAATGCTTTAAATTCTGTCACCAAAAGTTTGTTTCATCACAGGCTTACCTGCATATTGAATGACTGGGTTTAGGATGTTCCTTGAGTTGCACAGACCTGCAACCTACCTTTAAGTATTCAGCACAGCTATGTCAATAGAGGTTCATAAAACTCAGGCCTAAAATAACAATGCTGATATGAAAAAAATATATGGGTTTTTAAAATTATGTTTCCCTTTCCAAACAGAGTCTGTAAAGGCATATATTTGTCCTTCATAAATAATTTGGGAGACTGAAACATGAGGAGGAAGAAATACTTCTGAAATTAGAAAAAATCACTCTAGGGGAAAAAAAAATAAATATGAAGATACTTGCCTATAAGAGGAATGTCTTTAACTTCTGCAGCAGTGAAGTTCCTCAACAGGATGGAATAATATTCAGAGGATCTTTGATCTGTTTATGAAAATGATGGGTGATATTGCTGAGAGCTGAACAGAGAGCTTGATGACACCTAGCAGATCTGTCCAGCTAATGTTAAAATAAACCATGAAATAAGAGATTATACAGAGTACCCTTTTAAAAGCACCACAAGGAAAATAACATGTAAAACAAATCGTTCATGAGTTTGCACAATAAAATATTGAGCAGAGATGTAATTTAAGTACTGTATAACCCAGGCTCAGCTAGCACTTTCATTTTGAAATGTCTGTGCTTAGAAGGAAAACCTCCAGCACATTTTGGGTCAGACGCAAAACTCTTGGGCTTTTCCACTTCTTGAAACACTGACCCTTGGTCTTTTCAGGATATGCAGGTACCATATTTGCCACAGCTTATTTTGGTTTCTGTTCACATTATCAAATACCTGTCCTTCAGATAAAAGTTTTGTCACTGGTTATGTTACTCATGACGAAGCCTCTTCATCTGCCAGGAAACACTGAAGTCATACAGACATCCAGCAAAATTGCTGGATGTGGCTGCCGTGTTGATACCTTTCCACACTGACTAAATTATTTCAGTACTCTACATAATAGCTGCAAACAGCAGGTCCCTTGAAAACTATCTGAAAGAAATGTTCATTTATTTAGTTGGGTCTTTTCACAGTGCACTAACTTAAGGGGTTGTCAAGGGTGTGATGCTTAAAAATAAAAGCAACTGTATGTATATATCAACTGTTGACTAATCATTAACACCTTTTCAGCCCAAATTTTATGCCAACAGTAAACTGGGATCATAATCATGTGCTCAAACACACCTTCATAAAATATTACAAGTGTCAGCAGAACTTAAGGAAGCAATAAAGTACCTAAAAATGGTTATATTCTCTTTCACTGGCTCAAAACCACTGCCTACTATTGAATTTTCTGCTATGCATTTTCTTCTCTTCTTCTCCTTCTCAATCTTAGAAAAAAAAATCAGAAAAAACTAATTTCTGGACTTAAAATCGCTTTCTTTTTCAAACTTCAAACTTCTCAAATTTGTCCATGAGCCATAAGTTCTCAATAGGGTGTTAAATACCAGCCTATGTGCTTAAAATACAATATTGCTTAAAGTCAACAAGGTGTCATTCAGACACATTCCAATACCTTTCAGCATAGCAGAGGTTCAACCTATTTAAGCTAATAGTGGCTTTTTTTGAGTGGCTAAAAATGATGATCAACATTACAGCATTACTCACCAATGCCTGAAAAGTGTAATTCTCATTCCTTCGGAGATCACAGCTTGTTGTTCCTTGAAGCCTAAGTTTCATTAAAGAGTGGTCTTAGTTTGCAGGTATTTTTAAAAATAGTGCTCACAATATTTGCATTGTTCTTCAGAAAAGTTCCTACTTAATTGAGTCTTCTCACATTTGGACCCTCTGGCCCCCATTTGGTAATATTTTAAAGCAAATATGTATTGAAGAAAAGGTTCACTAAGTAATTTCCTAGGTAACATAATTTCTAATGATTCTTATAATCATGCATATCTTTATAAATATATTCTGAGCACTAAATCATAATTGAAATTAAGTAAAATACACTCTTAAGGTTGATTTAATCTTTTTTACTGAATAACCATTAAAAATAAAATTCTCTCCCAGGATGCTCAAGTCAAAATGACGAGCATGATAATAAACATTTGGTAATAAAAATAAATTAAAAATCAAAGCTTTATGATATATTTTCCAATCAAAATGAAAGTGGCAAATTGAAAACAATAATGATGCTCATCCACAGTTACAGTTCCAACAGAACACTTCAGAGTTTGATTTACAATTAGCAGCAGCTTGAAAATGAGCCGTAATTTTACATTTTAAACTGCTACTGCTCAATCCATCAAGTATTAAAGTCTTGATGTTGATTGATGGCCTTCTCTCACACTGTTTCTCTTGATGAGGCTTCACACAAACTGAAGCAACAATATTCACCATGTTATGAGGTTGCGCACCTCCTCCATGCCCAGTTCAGTTGCTACCACTGTGTTCATATGCACCAGGTATTTCTTTGGTGGTTTGAGAAATTCTAGTATCTTCACCAGGATATGAGTGTAGCACACACACTTTGGTGGCTTTCCAACTGATAGTGGTAGAGGTTTCAAGCACCTGGAACACGTGAGCTGAATACAATCACTAACTGCAATAACCAATTTTCCAGCTGCCATGTTATTTCCTAAGAAACTGCAGTAACTGAGCAATTCCATTCGGTTTTCTTATGGAACTTTCACTGTCAAAAAAGGGCTCAGGGACTAAGATCCATTGGAGTTTTTATCCCTGATGCAAGATGAAGAGATAAGACCCAGTAGCATACTGGCTGGCCTAAGCAATTTCCCTGCATTTCGGCTTTGCTCTTATTGCTCAGTTTATCTCAGGTTTCGAGGTTTCACATCCTATCCAAACTGCTATTGCAGTGGGTTATAGCAGTCTTGCATGTTTTATTCACACTGACCCACTTGCTCTTAGTATCATCCCTTTTAATGGCCACAGGACTGGAAGAGCCTAAATTGCCTTCTCTTCCTTTTTCACTTCTTCTGTTTAGTAGCTTCCATCTGGATTTGTAGAGCACCAACTAGAAACTAGAAATTAGAAAATATGTATATCCTGAAAATAGTACCTTTTACATCAGTTCAGACTATAAGCAATGCAGTTTCCTTTAATTTGCAGAAAAACAGTGAACCATAAACACCCCTTTTTACTGCTATTTCTTTTAAATGTGGATATCACTGAGAACATTTGCAGCTTGGCCATTTCAAAAAACATCCAGGCCAGTTCATAAACTTTTGACCTGTGGGATGACTGAGACTAAAAACTTTCTTCCATTAACATTTTCAGGAATCTTTAATGCATAAGAACAGGCACAGACACTCCAAGTTAAAACGCAAGAATAAAAATTAAAAAAAACCAGAAAGCACTTTTAAATATCACCATAGTTGCAGGCTATTTCATACCTTTATTCTTTAATACTAAACAACATCTAGGTGCAAATGTCTCCTAAAAAAGGCACAGTTACTTAAATTGGAAAACATGCATTTAATTTGCCATATGTAATATTATGTAAAATTAAACTTCATGTGGAATATTTAATTATAAGATTTGATATTTTTAATAAAATTTTAAATGCATTTAATGATAGCCAAAAATGCCATTCCATCTTCAATGTTATTTACTCATTTGAAGTGGCATTCCTACACTATAAAAAATAACTGAAGTATAAAACCAAATTAGTAAATATTACACAGGCTTTTACACAATCTGACAAATTGATTTTTTGCATTATATTGTGACTGGATTAATTAGTATAAAATAAACAATGAAACTGTCTATTAATGGCTCTGGAAAGAAACTCTGATTTTATTTTATTTTGTGCCTGTTCCAAATCCTCAAGAAACTTGGACATCACCTTCAGTGGATGGATGGTGAGATCTTTAGTGCTTTGAAAATGGCTCTTGTAAAAACTTTCAAAGGAATGATCCAGGTCTTAAAATAATATGGAAATTAATACAGTAATATGGAATGGCTGTGACTAAACAATCAAGAAAGCACCTTCAGGGCTTAAATTGGCTACACCCTTTTGTTTGAAGTGACAAGGCCTATCATTAAGCAGAAAAGTTTTGCTTCTCCAGCACAACAGAGACACCAATGATGCATTCTCACATTTTCTTTCCTCCTGCTATTACCTTTTCAAGTATAATTATTTCAGACATTTCTGAGGAGTCTAAGTCGAAAGCCATTTGTTTCCCCAATAACACGCCCAGCTCTGCTTACATCTGATAAATGTATTCCACATCCCCAACTACTGCCATGCTGCTTTAGCTCTCCAGCAAGTTTTTCCTTCAATATCCTGCTTCCTAATATAAATATTTTTTATGCTGTTTCGGGGTAGATATATATCTGTACACACATATTGTTTTGCCTCTTTAATTTATCACCATTTCTTAATCTTTTTGAAAGAAACCAAAAGGAAAATGGATGTTAATTGCTGGGAGAAAATCTGATTTGCAGTATGCACACAGAGGTTACATGGAGTACTGTAAGGCCCCATAACTCGCACTATGACAATTTTAAAAGGGCTTTACAGTTTTTCATTTACTCTGAGTTAGAGGCATGGGAGAAATACTGACAAGATATTCTCAAGAGGTCGAAACAAAAAAAAAAAACTTTACTGGCAACTTTAAAAAATCAGAAAACTGGCAAAAAGTTTAAAGAAGCATTCAATCAGCATAAAACATTTCTCAAAGCATTAACTGGGCCCATTCAACTTTGCAAACTCTAAGCCCATTTGATTTTAAGTTACTCAAAAATTCTGAGGAGAAAGAATTAAAAGAAAGAGAAAGAGAAGAAGACAGACAATATAAAGAAAAGAACAAATATAGCTAAAAAAACCTCCTGGTTCCAGTGGTGTTCAGCTGATAAAATTTCCAAGAGGAGGTAGGGTCAAGACATATGATCTTTACTTTTTTTTCTAATAGTCCATAAGTGTATTATAAGAATTCAATTAAAAAATAAAAAAAAAGGGGGGGGTGAAATTAGAAAGTAGTTTCAAAAATCAGACAAAAATGGAAAGAAAACATAGTAAACTAAAAATCCTCCAAAGAGAATAAATATGCAGAGCTGCACATGGGTACAAATGATTGCCTGGAAGACCCTGGTGCAGTAGGGAGAACACTATAGCATGAGTCACCCGAGTAAGGAATTAAAATGCTCTTATGAAGTGTTGTACATGGCCTGAAGTCCACGTGTGAACAGCCTGACAGGATCTAATACTAAATTTCCCTTTATTTATGGCATGCCTGGATGTACAATTAGGGTTAAACCCACAAATAGGTCAATAACTGATATAGGCTGTAACACACTCATGCAGCGTCATGCTAAAAATGCATGCTGTGTCAAAACACAATAACAAAATGGATTTTGGTATTCTGTAAATGCCTAAATTTGTGTCTCCACATGCATATAGTGGAGTGGAGACTATTTGCACTCTGGGCTGCGTGTGCAAGATGATGCTGTTGCACTGCAGGTCCTGGACTAAGACAGCCAGACATCTGCCAGCCACGGAACAAGGGACAAAAGGTGACTCTGACAGGGAGAATACGGGGCCCGCATTCATTCCCACTCACTATCCATAGAAACAAGAGTGAAACAGCTGGATAGACCCCAGGGGAGCAGAATGAAGCAAGAAATGTGACAAAACCACAAGACATGAGAAAGAAAAGCCAAGGCTGTCAAGAATATGACAGAGCTTGCAACTGGACTGAGAAAGCTCCACAGCAATTGCAAACCTAAATACTACATGGCAAACAAAGCAAAGACGGGGTTGTTAAATGCTTCCAAAATGCAGAAGAGACCAAGAAATCCCCAAGGAGCTGCAGGTGTTTTTACAAAAAGCAGAAGATTTTTCTAATAAAAAAATCCAAGCATTTTTTTCTGAATTAATACTGTCCATATAACTGATGAGAAATAAATATAGTATTTATATGAAACATTATGACTTTAAATTTCTGAAACGAGCACTCTATCCCTACCCACACATCCCTCTGAGTCAAAAAATTATTCTTTAAATTATACACTGATGACCCTGGGACTCAAAGCCACCTAATCATCCTTGCTCCCCTGTTATGAAAGGAAAAAGTTCCTATATGATATATACAGGCATATAATCAAGACATCTATCAAGAACTTTAATAAAGTAAAAAATTAAATGCCATTTTGTAATCAAGAAATTAGTGTTTCTGCTTATCTACCCATTTCTCAATGTGCAGTTTCATTTACTCTTTTTTTCCTCTCTAGCATCTGTTTTCTTTCATTCCTCTTCTTAGCTGCTTAATTTCACTGACAATAAGGATTTTTCCCTTAAAAAAAAAGAAGGCAAACAACCACTTTCTACTCATTGCATTTTGTTAAACCTCATAATTCTTTTCCCTGTGTCAACCACTTTGTCACCAAAATGACTTTGTCTGATATTCTTCCTTTACGAGTTATAGTTCAAATCTGATGATCTTTTGGAAAACATTACCTCTCATAATGGTATGTATGAGTTCATTACTTCATCTCTCTCAGTTATATTATCCTGTCACAAGAAACAGAGTGACTTTTGAACTTTGAGACTTTTCCAGCCCTACAGGAGCTGATGATCAGGGGATTTTTGCTTTGTCTTTCTTTGCATTGAATCAGAATAGATTTAGCATCATCTTGACCTGGAGATTGAATTGAACCATTAGGTAAAATTGAATGCTTCTAGAAAATATGTAAAATAGCGTAGTGATATATAAAGTAATGGACTCTTTCAAAAGCTCTTCCATATAATTCTGCAGATGTCAAGAAGGTTATTTACTGTGCCTCAGATTTTCATTCTATTTGTTCTTTTTGAAAGCTTCCAGATAAATTCATACAAATTGTAGAGAACCTTTTTTTAAACAAAACTTGCAATCACCATTGCCAATGACAATCCAGCATACTTACAAAAATTAAATAGCTCATTTTCCTTCTAAAATCCATTGATTTCCAAAAATTATTTTTTACCTTAATTAATATCGATAAAAGTGTACTCTCTCCATGCATATATTTGTACTTCCATAAATTTCTCAAGCATCACTTTAAAATATTACTAAGAGAAAGCATAAAGTATGTTGCATTCTGTATAAGATACTAATTTACATGCCTGAACTATGATTAACTATTTCATTAGTGTCTCACTCATAGCAGGAAGCATTCTTTGGATACAGTATGCATGATTAATTTCAGGACAAGAACTCCAAGTTAAAACACTTTTCACATCTCCTAGTGACTTGGCATAGTAGAGAATGTTCCATAGATCCCCCAATGATAGGCTTAGTTCTCTGATTATTCAGTGCTGGGATTTTAGTTGCTTTTCAGTGGAGGTTTTCTACTGCCTTTTTTTATTTTTTTTTTAATGTTGGCAGTTGTGATCAGGTGAAAATCCTTTTTGTACAAATCACAAACACCATTAACCTAAACTGCCAGTTCTTGGGAAAACTTGTACTAAGAAGGTTTCTGTTCAAATTTTACCAATAAAACTGAAACACAAGTGTAAGAAACAGAACTACGTGTTCCTGGTCATAAGGATATATCATTTGAATTAAAGTCTCTTGCTTTTAGTTACATTATTTTCAACTCTGATTGTCTTCTCTAATTCAAAGTCAATTGGCTTTTCTGGCAAGTGTAAGGAGATTTTTTCCCTCTGAAGTGGCTTATACTTAAGTATAATAAGAGATAGTTCATTTGTTTCAAAAAAGAGATCATTTAGTTTCCATGTCCTGATAATAGTCAGAATAAGCTGTGCGAATAATGCATATTTTTGAGCTACAGAAGTTAATCAGATGGACTCTTGAAGTCCTTCTGAACCATTACAGTTTTAGTCTTGTGTCCTGTTTCCCACCTCCTCCTCTCCGTGAGGAAGAATTTGGCTCTTTACCTTATCATAATCAAGATTCTCCCTTCCACCAGGATCTTTTTTCCCCCTACATCTCCTGATATGAAAATGCTGCAAGTACACCAATAGAAATAAAAACAGCCCAAAAAAAAAACCCTCACTAAAATAATGTTTGTAACAAAGACAAGTAAGTTTGGTATTACAAAGCAAGCCTATTGTACTTACCAGGTGCTAAATAACTGGAAACACCTACAAAGCCACCTTAAAACTTATGCTTTTCTGTGTCTTGTTGGAAATTTCTGGCATTTTTCCAAAGCTTTCTGACATTTTTAACAGAAAACCTTTTTGTATCCATTTGCATTTTCTAAATCAAACCAAGGGCTGAAGGTGTATTCAAAAGATCTTTTTTCAGCTATTTGAAATTACTACTCTGAGCTAAAATCAATGTTCTACCAACAACCTGTTTTCTAAAAGGAATTTTAAAATATAATTTCAGCTATTAACTTCAGCCTGTCCTTTATTCTTTCTCTGTGCCCTCTTCTTTCCTTAAATCTGACACCCATTCTATCTCAAAAGCTGAAAATTGATTGAGAGACTATTGGTTTAAAACACTAATAATTTTAAAAAACACTAATAATTATATTGTTTACATTTGGCAGTGATTACCTATTGCTTCCTCACAGTCAAATCAGACTGGAGTTTGTTTCTGTCAATGCTTGCTCCTTCTGAAAACCTGCATTTCCAGCTGTGAAATAACAAATAACCAATCTTCACCCCTTCTCTACCTCCTGAATTTTCCAGGACTTTGAGATGTGAAAATGAATATCTTGTGCCTGCAGACTCTCATTAAGGCTTTTTTTTTTTTAGTAACTAGTTGTGGAGAGCTTAATGTCAACATAAGTATGGAAGGGAGAGGAAGGGAGCAGGTAAAGTGTAGAAAGAGATCAGCTCAGAACAACTCTAATCAATAATTTTCTACCTTTGCAGGTAATATTAAAATCTTCAAGACCTGGATTAACATAAAACACCTCTGACTAGCTTGAAAAATACATTGATCTCATTCTTAACTCATCCTTACCTTCCCTTATGTATTGTTCAGAGTTGGTGGTCAAAGATATCTGCTGCAATCACCTGTAAGCATGTTCTCCCATGTCCTGTCCTCATATCCATCTCTCCCAAAAACCACACATCCTCTTACTTTTCATCCCCTTTAAGTTTCTACATAATTTTTTTTGAGAAGGTCCTTATGAGAGTATTTAGCTGTGAAAGCTGCTGCATTTTAACACACAAAAATCAGCCTCTAAGACCAGTCAACGATGTGTCTGTAGCTACCTTTATAAAAAGAAGTCTTTTAGTACCCAGCTTAGAAATCTAACAAGATTTGTTATACTTCAGTTTTAAAACTGCACTTTTTTTTTTCCAGTATTTCCTAAGTATATATATTGTAATGGTGTACAGTGTTTCCTAACTGGCAAAATTACATTTGATTTAGGAAAGTGCTTTCAGGAGATGATCCTCAAATAACTAAAATCCTTAGCTAAGGACCATATCCTGTCCCTGCATTTATAAAAGAAAGGTGCCCACATATTTTTTACCTGCTTTTTAGGTACTTTTTTAGCAAGTAAAATTGCCTACAAAGTAAGCAAACTCCCTGCAAATTTTCATCATCCCTCATTTTAGCTGTTGCTTAAGGTATCTTTGAAGAATTAATAGGAACTGCTGTCAGTAACAGAAGCCAGTTGGTTGTTTCAAACAGAATTCAATTTTACTTCCAGGAGTTGAAAATGAAAATGAAACCTGGTCCTTTCAAGGAAATTATCTTTTTACTGTGCTAAGATGTAACCTCCAGAGCCACTGCTGTGAATCCTGTGTTACCCAAAAAGGAGTTAATCAGATTTCTGTAGTGCTAGAAAGATCCTGACAGCAAGTGACAGTGTGGTGTGATGACAAAATCCTAACTTTGTTTTACACTGTTAAATTAGAGCACCTGCCTACACAGGTACAGGGGCAGACCAACTGCATTTCCAACTCCATCACCACATGTTGGTACACAGTCATCATCCAGTCCCTGTAGCTCCAATGCAACATTAATTTTGCAACATTAATTATGGCTGATAAACATACTGTGGGAAAAATGTTTGAATGAAATAGTTAATAGCATATGTTAACTGCTATTTGAAATCAGCACATATTTTCATATTTATAAAAATCAAGATACAATAATTAAATATATTTTCAATGGGAGAAAAAAATCATTTTTCTTTAACATTTTACTTATTTCACACCTAAAATTAAATTTAAAATGAAGTCTCAAGAAAATTGACTTAAAAACACCAAGCACCCCAAAAGAAACTTTTATTGAGAAGATATTTTGAATTTTGACTTGAGTAGGATTTGACTGGGAAGGGGTTATTATTTCAATAGTTACACAACATCCATAAGGCTCTAAGGAAGTTCATAAGGATTATAACAGTTCTCACTCTTTCTTCACACCACTTCAAAAACCTGCAAGTAAAAATGAGGATAAGATATTTGCTGTTAGGAATCTGGAATTCAAACAGACCAGAAGAGTAATTATGACTGTGTCATTAACCTTAATACTCATACAGCAGCTATGATCTTGATTTTTCAAATGGGAGACACCTCCAGTCAGATTTTACAAAGAATTCTGGAACCAGAAGCACAATTAGCCCAGGGTCAACAGCCTGAATCATGATTCAGTCCAGGGACATCAGATCATAGATCAATATCTCTGATAAAAAGAACAAAAACAGAATTAAGCAGGTTGCATATAGGCAAAGATGTAATGAGCAGCAATACATTCTTAGCCTGAGTTTGAAGAGGAAAATAAATTAAGAACTATAACAGAACAGCCCTGTGTTGATACTATTGCTATATTCTTCTGGGGAAAAAACCCTTTAAAAATCAAGCTAGGACTGTGGTGTTTAATGCCTAGTAACTGCGAACCTTAGTGATCTAATGCCATGTTCAGACTCTGTAGCTACAGACCCACATACATAACTTTACCCATATGAATAGTCTCAAAGATTTCAACGGGATAAAACATATACCAAATGTACAATATTCATCTGAAAGGAATAAATGCACTGTAGAAGGAATAAATAACGCTTAGTGAAAGGTTGGGTTTGAGACAACCTTAATCAAAGAATCACATAACGGCTTGGATTGGAAGTGACTTCAAATAGTTTCTAGTTTCTGTCTCCCCTCCCTGGGCAGGGATGTCACCCAGTAGATCAGGTCACTCAGGGCCTCATCCGGCCTGGCTTTGAACACTTCCAGGGATGAGGAAACCTTATTTAAACAAACAAAATAAAAGAACTATTGGGTCATTTTAAAGACAAACATGTCCAAATGTGAACACGCACAATCTGATGCAGTGACTTCTTTCTGCATCCATCACCTCAGCTGCCACCTCTAAGGGAAGGGAAACTGTAGAACCCTGTCTCCCTGAGACACAGCTCCTGAGTATGAGGGATCATCTGCCAGCCAGACACCACGCTTCTCCCCCTTCTGAGGGGGGAGAGCTGAGACCATGGGAGCAGCAGGCATTACAAAGCCAAGAGAAGTTCCTTTTCCACTCCATAGAAATATGACAGCATTCTGCATTAAGTAAGTGTTGTGGTTACCAATCTCCTTTGGTTTTGATCTTGCCTTAAGCTGCTTTTAGAGAATTATTTCCTTCTTTGACAATTTGCTGACATCTTGCTGGCATGGGTGAAGTCATCACTAAATTCCCTTCTCAAGACTCACTGTAAACCTGATGGGAAAGTAAACACTTTGCACAATGGGGTTTTTTTGCTTGTGTGTTTCTCTAGCTGCTTTTGCAACACAAGCAGCTTTGCTTAGCAGCAAATGCTATTCAAGTAGTTATTGTGATTGCCTGCGCTAACATGAGACACTCATTTAAGAAGATTACAAAATAATGATGAAATTGCAGCATTACTACATTGTAAATCTCATCAGTGAGGATAGAGAGAAGCTCTCAGAAAGTAACAGATTGCTATTTCAAGTTTCTCCATTTCCATTATCTGACTCCTCTGAACATAAGGAGACTAAAGACATTGATATTTTAAACTTAATTAAATACTTCAGAGGTAGTTGTATGTAATGCCTATATTGTAGTTTAGAAGTTTAGCTTCACCCCAGAGTTAACAAATGAATAGCAGGTGATTAAAATGCTGTTTATTGTACCAGTGACTTGTTTCATAAGCTTCTATGTTGGCACTTTAAATCACCTTGTGAAAGCAGGGCAGCATCAGCTTGTGCACTGGGCATTTTTGTACCATGTCAAGTATTTGAAGCGCTTAAAGCTCTGAAGCGTCTATCTGCTGAAAGACCCAGTAAGATATCCACTGCTTTAAAATTATATATTGTTAACAAATATACGGCTAAACAAAGTCATGAGTTCAGACTGATTACTATAACCAGGCTGGGGGGACACCAAATCTATAAAATTTAAATTTTGGATTGCTTTTACTGCTCATCAGAGATGCTCAGGTTCAGGCAAACTTGAAGACTACTGAAATTATCTAAAACTTCAGTCCCATCATAAAAACAAACTGGCTGATCTTGTTACAGGACACCTCACTCCCTGCAGATAATCTCAGAAAAATATTTTCCTTTTCTTCCCCCTAATTCCACACATTGAGGGGTTTGTACCTTTCTGTGTCATACTGTGGTCATGTGCTCTGCCATGAAAGTGGGAATGCTGGCTGCCTCCAGGACAACATAGTGAACCATTAAAAAATGAGTAGCTTCTCTTCTCAGCTTGGATGTATTGGCACTTTTTACATCTCTGGCATCCTAACTGTGCTGTGAGTTACTGAGAGTAGTCAGTGCTCTCACTTGGCCTGAACACCTTTTTTGAAGCAGTTTATATAATCAGTTGAGCAATTTATGCCCATATTCACAAGTGGTTCACACAACCAGGCTCTTGCTCAAAGTATTATAAAGCACATTACCATATGCATAAGGCTTTATGTACAGATATTCTATATACATTCATACCTATGAATGTCATATGTCTTAATTTAACATGCTTTCTGAAAAGGACAAATACATATCTTATAGAGAAAGTCACACATAGATGTGTTTTAATATAACATACTTTCTGAAAAGGAAAAACCTCAGCAAGTGAAATCTTTCTCCTATTGAAGTTAATAGTAAATAACCTCAAAAGTACATAAAGCTCAGGACAAAACAAGAAAGATTGTTTTCACAATTAAACTTACATAAGGAGCTTCTGGGAGTGACATTTCTGGTGAAGCTAGCGGATAACAAACAGTAGTTGACAATTAATAGCTATAATCCACTACATTCACCTCTGCCTTTGCCCTTAAAGCAAAGTAGGTACTCCAAGGACAGGAATCTTCTAGAAAAACTACATCTTATGTGCAGACAGAAGAATAAAACGTTAAAAAAAATCTAGTTCTCATTTATCAGGACTATCCTAGCCACAAATAGAGCTCCATTTGAGCTACCTGTGTAGGTGAGTTATCTTGAAAGGATTTTCATATTATAGAATTAGCTGAGAGCTGGGTTGCATCTTTCTTGTGGATAAGGCAGCTGGCAGAAGCATATCTCCTTTGTACTCCTGGTGCACTGCAGGTGTCTCTGTCCCAAGACATTCTGGGCTTGCAAAATATGCAACTGTTATTAGCAACTATTTACTCTATTTTAAAAACATTTTAGGAATTATTCTGGTTGCAGAACGTGCATTTCCATAGCCCTCACTGCAGCTTGCCCATGTAGAATTTCATCTTATTTCCATCCCAAAAGGAAAGAGTGACTTTGATGTGATCATCAGAGTTAGAAGAGACCTTAAAGACCACCTTGTTCCAACCCCTCTTTGCCGTGGGCAGGGACACCTTCCATCAGACCAGGTTGCTCACAAGCCCATCCACCCCAGCCTGTAACACTCCCAGGGATGGGGCATCCACAGCATCTCTGGGCAGCCTGTGCCAGGGCCTCTCTATCCTCACAGCAAAAAATTTCTTCCCAATACCTAATCTTAACATACTGTCTTTCATCTTAAAGCCGTTCCCCCTTGTTCTATTCCCTTCCCCTTTGTTCTATCATGGACATGAGATACTTTGCAGGGACTAGCAGGAAACCCTGCTAAGAATTTGCTTTTATTGTAAGGCACAAACACTTTTCAAATTCTTGGTCTGGTGATCCTGTTCTAATCTTTTTTGTTTTCAAGTAATTTGAAAAATCTCTGTTGCTTAAAAATGTGTCTTTATTATAGCTTTTATAGCCAAATTTTAAAACATCTGAACCTCTTTGGAAAAAAAAACCCAATAACTTCGTGTCACAGTTAAGAGTATACTGTATATTAAAGGACCATTTTACCCTAAATGTAAATGTTTTACTTTTGAAAAACAAAGTAAAGGAAAACATTATTGTGTTTTCAGATTTCAAATGGGTTTTGGCAGATGACATATGTTCCCCAAAAGCATACTTTGGGAACTTGGGCCTTGACAGAAGAAAAGTACTAAAAGGATGAGCAACCAAGTGATACATTCCATCTCTGTTTTCAGTGATGCTATCATTTGTAGCATTTACAACAACAAAAAAAGAGTATTCACAAAGCAACAGCTGTCCTTCTCTTCAAACTACTCTTAAAGATTATCTCTGTCATGATGTTTACAAAAACTTGACAATGGTTAGGCAGATGATATTCTGCACTTGCTTATTACTTATTCCAAATATGAGAATAATTTCATCCCTAACTGGAGTTCCTTCTATCTCCTTTTTGTATTTGTCTTGGTGAATAGGGACTGTATTTTCCTCTATGTTCCAAACATAGGTAATAATGATAGAGACCATAGATACTATCAATATTAAAGAAAAAGGAAAGAAAATCATGTTTATTTTTCCACTAAAGTACAAATTCTCAGTTACAGACTATTATGGACAGCAAATGACTCCTGTATTTACACTAGGTAATAATTTACTCCAATAAGTTATGAAATTACATCTAATCATTTCTCTTAGGTAACCATGTAATATTAAACAATCTGATGTGTGAAATCAGATTTAAATGTCAAGTTGAAAAAAATCCGCCAAACATGTCTCCCCAGGTATCACAGGAATGCTAACATTAATCTGTGGACAGGAACACCATTAATAAAAAAACCAAAAAACAAACCCAAACCAAAAAAGTATTTCCAGCATAACCCCAGAGGTAAATTTTGGGATATATCACAAGAGAATTTCAGAAAAATAAAGAACTCTTTAGGTGTACAGCTGAGATTCAACAATGTCAAAACAGCTAGTTTTCATGAGCTGCCTTAAAATTCCTTAGCTATTGCTGTTTCTGGCACAAGTGATATAAAAACACACTTGATATCAAGACTAGTATGATTGCAGCTCCAGGGGTACAGGCAGCAAGATTCATCTGTCACCTTGTCTCCACCTAGTACAGATCTATGTGATAGGTGATCTCAAAATATCTCATCACACTGGATTTCTTAACACACAAACCGGGAGGAAATGTGAAGGTGAAAAAAGCTGTCCTAAAATTCCAGCGTTTCAAGAACCTTTTTGAATACTGGAGAACCAGCTTCTAATTTTGCTGAAATCTTAAATTCCTCTCTCTGGGATAGTGATTTCTATCTCCCAAGAAAACAGCCAAATCCTCAGGCCATGGGCATGCTCTAAGAAAACTGGGTTTCTCCAATTCTGAATGTTTGGGGACAGGGAAGGAGGGAAAACAAATGGAAATACATTCTCCATTCAGCTAAAAACAATCCAATGATCAGATTATTCATATCAGTGAAGTGTTAGAGAGCTATATAGAATATTCTAAAGATAAAAATCTCCTCTGAATACGTATATAAAAGCTTGAATGATTTTTTGAGTACTTCAACAACTTCAGCAGTAACCCAAGAAGCACAGGGCTGGAATTGTTCAAACAGTAGCTAATATTCAAATAACCCATCAAAACTGTATTTCCAACAGACTGGCATCATGAAAAGAATTTTGGATAAAGGGGAACAGATGAAGAGAAATAGCAAAAAGAACTCAGAGGAGCTGTCAAAGTCCCCCAGGACAGTTTTAGACAGAATTAGGACACCATTTGCAGGGAAAGTTGTTGTTATGGACACTGAAGGCTCAGCCCCAGCTCTGCGTGAAGAAAGCAGTCAGAGAGGAACCTGACTGTTCAGCTCCGATCAGAATTAAATTTACATTTATTTATTCCCATAACCTGTGGATTCCAAATTTTAAAGTAGAAGTTCAGCCTCAGACTGGACTTTAATACTGGATACACGTCCAGGTGAAAAACCCTGGGGAGCTCTCTCCCTGGGAAATCTGAACAAAATTGGGATATGGAGGCACATACAGGATACTGATATATCCTTCAGAGACAAGAGTTAAAGAACAACCCTCTAAGTTAAATACTGGCAGTAGCATTGGGTAGCTGCAAGTACAGGTAGAGAGATACCATCTGGGAGGCATTAAGTGATACTTTGGAAAAGTACTTCCCCTCTACAAAGAGGCGGTGGCACACAGCAGGTTCACAGCCTTAGCCTGGTGTTTCAGGGCTTATCTCAGCATCCCTGGCTGCTGAATCCCAACTATAAATCACAGCACTGACTTGTACCTGACTTTCTCATGTCTTTGGTGACCGCTGTAGGCACTTTCTCTTTCTTTTTCTCTCCTCCAGTCTTCATGGCCAAAGCTTGGCATAATTAATCTTTGATTAGAGATTAAAAACAGCTTTAAAAAAGGGCAGATGGTTCCCAGAACATAGACTGTGGTGTTGGGATATTCTTAGTGAAAGTAAAAAGCTTCTAAATTCTGCACCAAATAAGACTGACTTTTATAAAAATTCCATTGGGACATGAAGCCACAGATGCAGATGATTCTTTTTGCCATGAAAGGGGGATAATCTGCCATGGAGTCCAAGGGGCACTTTCTTCTTAGGAACCTCCAGTCCAGATGGGCACAGTATTCTGAGAAGTTGGACCCTGACTTCTCATTCCAGCATTTCCTAATGGTTAGCTTTAGACATTTCCCCACCCTGCTATTGCTTGCTATTGCCTCTGTATCACACTCTTAGCAGCTCCCTGTGCACACTATGAGGTTACTCAGCAACTTGAGTTATCTCAATTTCGATAGACAATGCAGTTTCCAAGGGTTAGGGGACACAGCAACTTCAGTAGCCAGAGCTCTTTGCCAGTATTCAGTCACTAATTTATTCTGTAGTGATACAACAAATGTTTAGAACCATTTGCTGTGTAGGTATTATTGGCTAAACAGTCAATTTATCAAACTACTGTATTTCCAGACTGTGGAATATACCCTGGCTTTCTGATGGAGTGGAAGTAGGAGGAGGAGAGTAAATATTTCCCTTAGTAAGTACTAAGAGACTGAAGAGACATATTATAAATACACATTGAAATACAGAACACTAGAAAGTAGCAACCAATTAAAGCCTTTACATCTCTCTATTTCTTATCTCTTTCTCAATTCTTATCTTATAAAACCTTTGAATAGAAAAGACCGAGGCAGTAAAGTGGAGTCCAAGGTAGATAAGTGATTATAAAGTCTCTAGAGGCACACAGGGCTTTTAGAAGTAAGGATAAAATTTAGAAATTGATACTACCTCTGAATGCTCAGCCACGAGACTCTCCACATTGCTCTAGGTGATCTAGAGATACTGGCAGCAAGAGTCACCTTGGTTCAGAATTCTGCAAAATTGCCATTTTCCTTCCTGAGAAGGGAAGGAAGCAACATTCTGCAGGGCATGGAGCTGTACAAAGACCCTTGGTCTTTCAATTGTAGCTAATACTTTAGGCCAGTCAGCCTAGAGTAGTCATAGATTTGATAAAATGAAGTGATGGTGCAAAGCCTACTTTCAACAAAAGAAAGAACTTCAGTAATTTAGGCCAGTACTTACTATATTAATTTTTAACAGAGGTTCACTGACTAAGGGCCAGGTAGATACCTACAGCAAGAACGTGCACAAAACTTAACTGTACCAAAACCCTTCTTTTCTTTAAATCTGTCTCTAAAATTACTGTGCAAAACACGGCACAGCAATGTGTCGAACTACAACAGTAATTTCCCTAAAACCAGAGCTGGCAACATGCTCTACATTACTGGCTTTCATAAATACCTCTTCTTCAGGTGGTTTAATGCACCATTCAACAAGTCATCACAGGCTGCTGTAAATTATTTGTGCATATTTCAGGCAGCAGCTGTTAGGAAGCCTCACAGGTTTAGATGTAAATCACATGGCTACAGACTTCCTGGGAGAAATAAGCACAGGTCGTGCCAAGATACTTCTTGTATTAAAGAAAGGAAGGGAAATACTAAAACAATGACCTACATTTGGAGCATTTTCTTTCACTGATGAGTTGAAAGTTAAAAGACCAGCTCCAGAAACTGACTGGAAATCATGGTGGTCAGTTTATAATATTTTTCAACATGCAGCCTCAGGATGTGGTAAAAGTGTTTTATTCAGAACTAATTTTAACTAAAACAAGATAAAGGTGAAGATAGAATCATGTATAAATAAAAATGTTAATGACAGCAACTCACCCGTCTGATCCGAATCCCAATTAGATGTGCTAAATTTGAATTTGAGAGCTGGATTTGGGTTAAAGCACAAAGGTTTTAAAATTCTTTCAAACTCGTGCAAAGTTAGTCATCTCAAGAAACAAGTTTTACCTGTTCTCCAAAGCCTTCTGGCTTTCTGGCTGAGAATCTAAACTTGTCCATTCTGTAAAAAAGAAATGTGTCATGGAATTGAGCCAAAAAACTTAATGCAAGTTCAGGCATTTAAATATATTCAGGCTGAAATGCCATGCAATACTGGTCATGAAATTCCAGCAATCTTTCACTATCTGCTTGTTCACAGCAATAAAAAAATAGTTATGAGTTTCCTAGAATAAATAATTTAAGTATTAAGAAAACTAATGAGCCAGAATGCTGTTGAAAATAAGGATGTGTGTTTCAGGGAATTTGTGTACACAAAAACTTCTAAACTTGCATTTACAAACTTTAAATAGATTTTTTAAAAACTAAAATTTTTAATGGAGATTTAAAATCTCTACTGCCCTATTCCCTTTCTCCCTCTGATATTGCCTATGTCTTCTGAGCACACCACCTAGACCTTTTCTCAGTTTAGTTTTAATGAACATTAAATAAACCAACTCTTCTGCATAAAGCCAAAACACAGTGTTTCCAATTGAAACTGGAACTCACTGAAACTGTTGAATTCAGCTGCATGCATCCAACTTTAATTAAGATTGTTGCAAGTGCAGGTATTCCCAAGCTGTCCAAAACATGGCCTGCTGAGGAAATCAAGCAACCAGGGTCAGAGATTCTAACTGGAAATTATTTTGTCCATTAGGAAGACATGAGAGAAGATAAATGTAGCAGAGAAGTGGCTCAGAGAGAAAAGCATTATCCAGGCAAACTCTGGTAGGACAGTGCTGCAGCAGATTCCCCTTGGGAAAGGTAGGAGTGGCAAGAGCTGCAGCTGTGACCAAGCATCTCCTCTCCTCCTGTGTTCAGGCAGACACCTTTTTGTATGTGTCTGAGAACGAACAAGAGAGCACCGAATGTTAATCTGGTATCAAAACATGAGATGCAGTGCCTTGGCTGCTGCTCACCTCTGGAGGTTGGGTGGGTGACAAGGAAGAGCCTGTGAAAAGCCTGGGCACTTTCAGTTATTCATATCCCCTTCTCTTGAGTATATACATACGGAAAAAATGCAAGTACATTTTTAGTCATCTTCACACTGCATGCACATACATATATAAAAATACACACACAGACACACACACGACGTCTCTTTGGAAGCCATAAAAACAGATAAGCCATTCTTAGCACCGCTCCAGAGCCTTCTGGAATTACACTGATCCTACACACAGGCACTCAGAGAGGACCTCTCACCACTGTGGAGACCAGTCCACTTTGCAGCACACCAGTAGCCAAGCAAGGTACAAGCAGGAAACAAAACTGGGTCCTTGCTCCAGAATGCCTATAACCAAAATACAGGATGGTTTCAAGTTGCATCAAGGAAGGTTTTGACTAGACATTATGAAAAATTTCTTCATGGAAAGGGTTGTCAAGCACTGGCACAGGCTGCCCAGGGAAGGGGTGGATTCACCATTCCTGAAAATGTTCAAACAATGCTTGGATATGGCATTTGAGGACACCGTTTAGTGTTTATTAATGCAGTGGTGGTGCTGGGTTGACAGCTGCACTTGACGATCTTAAAGGTCTTTTCCAATCTTAATGATTCTGTGATTCTAAGAACTAAAGGAAAAATAAAGCCATGCAGGCACTGAAAAATTATATAAACAGGTGTCCTGTTCCAAAACTTCCACTTAAATCTAAAAAATAGAAACTTTTGATGGACATAAGGTTGTGTGTCCCTGAAATGAAATATGGATCTCTAGCTTTTATGAAAGTAAAGTATTTCAAAGAAGGCATGGAGGAGAAAAGACATCTTAAATATAATACCTTTCCTCAGGACGAATCTCTCTCAGTATCAGTTCATGACACTGCAGACTTTGATGCTGCTTTGACAAATACTTTCTCTAAGGTGAACTTTAAGTTCCTTTAGTTTAGTTTTACCATTTTATTTTTTCCTCTTTTAGTTTATATAGGAATTGCACTGAAATGACAACCTCTATTCCCTCCAAACAGACGAATTGGAGAATAAAGACCATTTATTTCTATTAAACTGTACCACTTCTTATTAAGGTTATCCAGGCCACTAGCTCATGACAAAATATCTCGTTCAATGTAATTTAAATTTTGACCTGCAAGAAAAAGCAGAAGAAGATACACTTGAAAGAGCAGTGCTAGTTTTATTTCTTAATTTCCTTAAAGAAAAAGGAAAAAAGGAAAAAAAGTTATTTGTAATTCTGAAAAATATTGAAAGATTACCTGATATTTTTCTTTTTTCTTCTAATTTTGAAATGGCCTTCAATTTTCAAGATGTTGTTTTAAAATTTTGTCTCAAGTTCTTGCCTTAAATTTTTTTGTGAAAGGCAAGTTATCTCCTCATTCCACATCGCTTTGCAATCTTAAAATAGTCATCTAACATGAGAACACAGTCAGAGCTGTAACAAGCAGAGCTGCCAAGATAACAGCAAGAAATTCCATACTCTGCTTTCACCTTAGTCTAAAATGTAAAGTACAGCATTTTAAAATGTTTCATTTTGAACTATTATTTGAAGTCTAGATTGAAAAAAAGGTAAAACAGGCTATGCCACTTGAAAAGCCTCAGTTCAGTCTCAATTCAGATTTTTTTTTCTTTTTTAATGCATTAGGTTAGAGAAGAAATTATTTCCCTGTTCTTTTACTCAATCACTTTACTTCCCTTGCACAATTTTTATGGACTGCCATTTCCAGCTCTTCCAATTTTTTCCTTCCATTCATCTGCTGTCACTTCTTGAAGCATAATGTAATGGCAACTTACACAGTGGTACCAGATAGTGGTTTATTTCATTGCTCTTGCTCTGTTTAACAAGGAATACTTCTTTTTCTATGCATATGTTGAGCCTTTTTTGTAAAAGGACTGCAACTTTTCAAGTCTCCATTTGAGCTCTGAAATCTTCTTTGAGAAGTCCCCTAAAAACTTTTATGTGTAATTGTACCTTCCACTATTTTAACATTTTCCAAGAATCAAAAGCACATGTTTTCAGTTTTGCTGAAAAACTTTTTTCTTTATAATATAAGACTATGGTTTCTGGTCCCTGTATTCCAGGAATTTACAGTCATGAAGTTATACCTACATGAAAAGTTGTCAGTAGTCAAGGCCGAAAGATACTCATTTACACCTCAAAGAGCAGCTGATGCATAGAAAGGAAAGATCTCTTCATTCTGGACTCAAAATGCTTTGAGCATTCTTAAAGCACTAGTGTAGAGCAGAAATGGAATGAAACAGTTCCAGTAAAACAAATGAAAAAAACACCCTTGAGACATTTCTCCAAACTAGTCTATTTGATATGGCCTAGTGGAAGGTGTCCCTGCCCATGGCAGAGGGGTTGGAACTGGATGATCGTTAAGAGTCCCTTCCAACTCAAACCATCCTGTGATTCTATGATATGTTCTGATTTGTCGTACGTGGTGTAAGTGGAGGTTTGTATCTTTTTCTCTAAATTCACAAAGAAAGGCAAAAGAATACGAGCACAGCTAAGAAAAGCAAAAAGTCAAAAAGTAAAAGCAAACTACTCTTTTCAGCACCATATAAGAAAGCCCGTGATTCAGAGTAGCACTATTTTGCAAAAAAAGTGTTTGCAGATTAATTTCTTTGCCAAACCTCGGTTTGGCACAGGACCGTGGGGAAGCATTTCAGCTCTAGCCTTGCTTCCTCAGAGTTACAATTTGTGTATTCAGTTGAGAGCCAAGAATTTGGTATCCACCAATTCTCCAAAGAAACCAAGAATATAACTAAAACGTCTAAAGCAAGACCTAGCTCTGTACTCCCCCCGAGCAGCATCACTTTGTATCAAACCAGAAGACATTAATGAGACAGTAACTGATGGTAATCTATGTTGTGATGTTTGAACACTAAGAACCAAGTAGAAAGCCACACAATTAAGGCTGCTGAGGACAAAACTGACAGCCCAGACCACTTGCAGAGCAGTTATCACAGTAATATGGCTTAAAATAAATGAGCAAGTTATACTATTCAGTTTTGTTTCTGAAGATAGATTAAGCTTGACACTGATTTTCTTACACACGATTAAATGTTTTAAAACTAGTTTACTTGATAAAATGGCACATTTGGATACAATTATGCTTAAATTGTCTTCTTCGCAAGTAAAGATTACCAGTTGTTTCACTTGAGGAAAGAAATAGATATAGGGATAAACAGTGGTGGGTAAACCTTGAACTTATTCCTCATGAGAAAACCTCCTAAAATGAGAATAATAAACTGAATTCAATGCTACTGTCAGACTAACTGGGACAGGGAGGACAAATGAAGCTTAAAAGCTAAAAGAACACTTGAATATTTTCAAAATAACCCAAAATCCTGTATTTCAAGAAAAAGGAAAAAAAAACCCAACAAAACAAAAAAACTGAAAACTTCTTAGCTAATACTAAGATGATCAAAATTAAAGATTGCAAGAAAGATATTTCTGTTTCTTACATGAGAATATGTTTGACTCTGGGTCTCTGATCAGGGTGGATTTTTTCTTACTCCTTCTTCCCAAACTCAGGAGAAATACCGTGCTAGGAAATTAATGATTATCCTTCATGGGTCCATTGAAGTGAACAGTATTGTGTTCATATAATGAACAGCATAGACAAAATGAGAGCCAAGTCTTTCATTGGCTCAGCAGTTCAGCTGGGAGATGGATTTCCAAGCAGAACTTGTTTAGACTGCCTATCTCCACATGATTAGACAGGTGGCTGCTAGTGGCAAATTGAAATATTCTAACGTCTACTTAAAGGAAGGGGGGACCAGAAGGAGAGAGGCAACATCCACCCGACAATGGCAGATGATGGAGAAGTAAATGATGCTGTAATTCCAACACCTGGACACCCCCACGGATCCCGGATCGTTGCCATTCAGCATAGACAGTAACTCAAATCTTATCCCTTCATCATAAGCTCTTCTAATCCAGTTCCCTGCCCTTCTCCCACATCGCAATTCACTAAGTAGCTTTGAATGGCGTGCCATAGATTTCCCTTTCTACTGACTTGGAAAAGCCGTGCTTTTGGACTCCGCTCAGTTTGAGTTAGCAAGGATCTTAGCCCTGTGCATTATACATTGTACTTCAGTACAAAAGTAAGAGCTAGGATTTAAGCCTACTATGCTTTGGCTTCTACATCAGCCACGTGAAAACAGAAACATCTCATATATATATATATATATATATATATATGTAACTGAAGTTAATAATGCTCTCATTTTTGAACCTTACTCTTACTCACCCCTTCTTGAATTTTTTAATGCCTTTTGAATGACTCCTGACCTCAAGTTAACACACTGTGCTCCTCCTGAATCACGAGTCTGAAGTATTGTAGTCCCCAAACCTTGTCCTTTCTTCTCTGAGAAATATTTTATCATTGGGTTGCTTTAAAGGGAAATTTATAACATTTATGAAGCAGGAAGGACATTGAAAAAACCACTGAAACAGAAAAATATTTTAATTAAATAATACAACTATTTTTAACATTTCAACAAATGGCTGTATGATTTCTTTATCTTTTGCTTAAAAGTAATTTTATTTGGGACAGAGAAGTATTCAGATCATCAAAACTTAGAATGAAAGATTAAATCACAGTCCTAAAGTAGTCTATCACATGTAGTTATGAACTTCTATGCACATCTTGTATCTGTGGTGAAACTAGGCCCAAATTATCCCAAGTCAGCCAAGGGAGAATGAATGATAGGCTCAGTTACATCAAAAACATGGCAGACTTTCTTTAGACTGATTCACTTTTTTTACAAGCAGGATTTTAAAGGCAGAACTCTAAATCTGCTCTAAAATAATTTTAACAATATTATTGCAATTATAAAGTAACTGGTAATCAAAATCAATTCCATAATGCTGACCAAGAATTTCTTCATTCTAATAGACAGCTAGAGAATTCTTCTTTAAAATACTAAAAACTTTAGACAACAGCAAAATAAATTTTCACCCCAAGAATATATTAGTTAATAGCACATCAAGCCTTTATACGCCGTGAAAGATAAAAGTAACTGTTGCCAGAGAACAACTTCTGTTATTCATTGGCATAAAAAACGGAAGCTTCACATATTTAAAAACTGAAGCTATCAGCTTATCCATAAGAAACGCACAACAGGGACAGGAGCAATATAAAAATTCAGATCTCTCACAAGCATTATGACTAATTCCGATGAAGGATTATCTTGTGCTTACATTTGTAGAAGTCTGTGATGTGCAGATTTTCACCCCCCAAAAAATTAAACTGTAAATATTGCATTTACAGCTGCTTCTGTTAGATGTCTAACTATAAACCTATTTAGGACTGTGAGCATGATAGATACACCCACTTCCATGGGTATAAGCAATGATACATAATGACTAACACCAGCTTAATTTGTTCTTTGAAGAACTCATTGAACCTTTACATATCAGTTTCTTCATTTGCAAATGCATATTTTTACAGTTATTGGCACTCAGAAAAGTCTGTTACTCTTTCAAGTGCATCATTTCCTAAAGAATCTGAGTGCGCATGATACAGTCATTAGGGAAAGGATGGGTAGAAGAGAAGGAAAAGGAGGGTTATGATGGTGCTTCTCCCTAAGGACTTCTGCAGCTTAAATATTTTATTATGCATTTTTTCTATGTTAATTTAACTTTTTAGCAATTTTATTTTAAATTAAACCAAATCAAATGTAATAAAATTTCACTAATGTTATAATTTAAATTTTAAATTGCATTTATTTTTGATAAAGAGGGCAAAACAGTAAAGAGGGGCACTTAGAAACATCGATATGCAGCATCCTCTCTCCCTAGACTCAAGATCATAATCAGCTACATTTTCATGAAAAGAAGGATATATTCAGAGCTACCCGAGAAGACTCCGGAAATAAACAGTTGTTTATGTGCCTCTGTCAACATACAATTCAAATCACTGCCAAGTCCTCCTCCTTTCCATCATGGACTAATGGCCTCTGGGCAGCTGCCAGGGAGGAACAAAGGATATGCCCATGTCACTGTCTGAAGCATTTGGTAGTAATTCCACATCACTGCACTGGTATCTGCTGGTGACAACAGAGGAACCCAACAGCTGCTGGCGCCGATGCTGAAGCAGCCCCAGCACTGCAGACAAAAAGCCAGCACTGGCAAGACCTGAGATGAGTATATTAAGCACATGTGCTAGCCCAGCTTCTGGAGCTGCTCTTGCTCAGTCTGCATAAAAACTGGCCCAGGAACAGTAGATCACCTGTGAAAAGTCTTTTGCTGCATGAACTTTGAGTACACGGAGCTATTAAAAAATCCCCTTTTAAAGGTTGCAGTGACCCTTTCCTTCTAAAGTTTCCTTGCATACAAATGGAATTTTTTCCCACCTTTCTCCACCAGGCATCTTACCCCATCCCTTCCTCTAATGAAATTTCCTCTTTTTTTATCTCTTCTCCGTTCTGTGGCAGTTGACACCATAAAAGATAGATGTAGAACCCTGCAGAACACTACACTAACCTTTCATGCTGATAGAGGAGACCTTTAAAAGGTTTGGCTGCAGCCTGTAGACTCTACCAATACTGATTTGTGCTATTACCTTTACAGATGCATAATGAATTTCAAGTATCCAAACATCTGTGCTGGACATATCTTGTTTGCTTGTCAAAAAGGACACCAAGGTCCTCCTCTGACTCCCATTATACAGATCCTCCACCTGAAGAATTCACAAGTATCTGCAGAAACCATATTCAATTACAGGGACTGAAAAGTTGGGGTTTTTTTCTTTTTAAATTATTGTAGCAATGTCAGAGGTAAACTGAAAGTTCTTTAAAACACTTCTGACACACCAAGAAGCTTCAAGAAAATCATGTCTCTGACCTCATTTAATGCATTTTACATTACTTTCACCACCTTAGTTCATGCACTCAGGTAAATGAAGTACTTCTGGTTTCTTTCCTGTTCTACTTCATTTTGCAGCATCTCCTTAGCTGTGCAGGTTTTTGTGGCATGCAACTGCAATACATCTCTTAAGTGGGTTAGGAGTCCTTTATGATGAAATTAGCAAGGAAAAGGCAGAATTCATTATTTTTATGTTACTGCTACGCAAACAGATTTCTGCATCATGGGCTATTGAAATGAATTTCAATGCTGATCCAAGCAACATAATTCCAAAGTTAATATGGTAGCTTATGGAAGTAAAAAATTATTCAGTTTGAGAGGACTACAGGTCTCAGACTGAAACTGGTGAGAAAGTCATGCAGCATCACAACTTGCAAAGCAGCTGCTCTGTTTAAGTTTCACTTTTGCATAGAAAAAGAAGCTAATGCCAGTTGTGAAATTCAAAGGATTGGCACTGCAGACAGGAACAGTTGAAGAGCTTATCACCATTGCTTTTCTAATATTCTGTATACACAGGAGAAGAGAGAGGATTTCTTTGTAAAAAAGTAGTATACTATAAAACACATGCAGTTTGAGGATGGAATTTTTAGAGATTAGATCAAAGACACTGATCTACATCTTGTTTATGACAGCATTAAAAAAAAATCCATTCAAGATCCCACCAGTACATACTACCAAGTTAAGTTTCCTGTAGTAATCAGTATATTCATCTGATATTGAGCATTTCGGTATCAATAGTAGAGCTCTGCATTTGCAGTATTTTAATTGTATAAAAGACACAAGCTTATCAAATATCTTTCGATAGGAAAAAACCAGTCCTATAACATAATAGCTTGTGTAGGTTTTATAGTAGCATCTTTTCTTGTTGTCTCTTCATTTGGTACAATAATTTAACAGTTTCTCATCATCTTTCCCTAATAACAAAAAACTCTTTATTATAATTATGGGTTTATTGTGTCCTTGAACCATGAAAATACCGAAGCTAAATTTGACAATGCATAGTGATTTTCAGCCTTACCATTTCAAACTAAACCCAAGCAGACAGAAAATCCAACGTTTGTGAAATCTGGGATGCATCAGAGAAATACGTGCCATTAAAAGAGACTTCTCTGCATCACTTTATCTTGGTATTGCTTAGAAATATCACATGTGAAACACAAAGTTGAGCTCTATCCCTCTGCTGCCAATTCCCTCTGATTGGGATGGGAAAAAATGGAAGTAGCAGCATTTACAAGAGTGTGCCTCTGCCACTTTTATCTCTGAATCACCACTTTCTTCCTTCAGTTCAACTACCCAAGTTACAGCAGAATAATTTTGTACACTTTGTGCAATACTGAAAAGCTTTTCTGTTTCTTATTTGCATGTCTTTTGGCCTCTTTTTTAAACTCATAAAGTTAGAACAGTATCATAGTTTTGAGCTTCTCAGCAGTAAGGGAAAAAAGTGTAATATTGTCTCTGTTGGGAGAGCAAGGATGTAGAGGGAATAGAAGCAGCAAAATGTACAGTAATTACTTTAGGGCTTTATCTTTCTGGCTTTGCTGTGAAAAGACCTCATACAAGTAAAGTGATTAGCTCATGTTACAGATCATTCCAAAAAAACCCCAGAACTTCTCCAGCAACAGCTCACTTGAGATAGGGCTTCTTTTGGAGACATTTGTTGTTCATGCATCACAAGTCCTCCACAAGTAGGAAAAGCAAAAAAGAAAGTACATGCAAGCACTTCTTGTCCTTTCACAGAAAAACTGAACCGATGGTTTGCACTGAGGTCTATATAAGCCAGCTACAGGACACCCACAGCTGCAGCAACAACAGAAAGGGGTGTTGCAAGCCGGTAATAACTGTGGGAAAATCCATCCAGCAGAGGCTGACATTTCATTCTTGCACAGCAAAGGAAGGTGAAAAAAAAGCTCCAGTCAATTGTCACTTCTAAGGCAATATAGAGGCAACTGTACTTACAAGATGCATATTTAGAACAGATGTTCAAGACAAAGGTCATATATCAGCATGGATAACAGGTCAATTTTATCCTCAATTTTAAAGCATCTAAAGTTTGATTTTATGTGATAGTGACAAGAGATGCAGTACCACTAGCTGTAGAGCAGAAAAGGCTGAAATATTTCTCATAAAAATATCAAACAACTAGAAATTGTTCAAATGGCATTTGGTCTGCATTTTACTAGAACAATGAAAACACAGGTTACTTGCAGGATTAATCACCACGAGGAAACAACTGATTTTTTATTGCTGGCTGATGTATTTCTCTATCCCATTTTTACATACCTATGTAGTTACCTCCTGAAATTCAAATTTATGTGTTCCTTAAATCCATTTTTTTCTGCTCAGATTTTTTCAAAGTAGGAATATATTGCTTTTTAATATAGGATGGGGCAATGTGTTCTGCCAAGTCTTTTCTAAGATTGTAATCAGTGCATTTTCTGAAGAGACTGTTCTGCTAAGAGTGTTCTCTGATGTTGGATTAGCATAGTCTTATGCACCTTACGAGTGCAACTTACATCCAAGAGAAGCGAACACATTACCTCCACAACTCCTATATTCCACTGTGTGCAGTAACCAAACCCTGAAGAAATAGTTATGACAGCAATTGGTTATGCTGAAAAATTTTATTTTGTCTCATTTAAATACGACTAAAGAAATTAAATACTTCCAAAGCAGGTTCATCACAAGTTTCTGCTTTACTTGGTGGCTTAGGAACTCTGAGGCATAAAAGTACCCTCTGTGAATCCATGAGAAAGGACTTTCCACTGCTGCCTCCTCAAAACAAAACAGCAGAAGCCAGAAAGACAAGGTAACACCCAGAGGAAATCCTTACTTGGAACCACTTCCTTTTCAAACAGTATTTGTTGTGGGCTACTGGCCCTTTTCTAGACCTACATAACAGAGCATGAGGTGTTTGGTAAATAAATCCTGTGTACTTTGAAGTACACTCCCTTTATTGTGACTAGTACTTTGAAACCACATTGTAATTAAATATTTTAAAGGATATGTTGCAAAATTTTAAAATGTATTTTAATATAGTGTATTCATAAGCATTAGCAATTACAAAAGAAATGTAAACTATTCTGCATATGTTACAATGACAGAGAAGTTATTTTGCTCACTGAGAGAGAAACGAAGAAAAAACACTTTTGCCTCTTTCCTTTTAAACTTTTTTTTCTGCTAGAACAAGCGGTATCACAACAGAAGCATTTAATGGCACTATTAACTCAACCACCTAAAACCAGAACCTATATTAATTACCTTCATTATGCTTAATTGAACATAATCATCTAACCTAACAATTCCTTGTACACTAATTAATAAAACACCATGTCTTCTGGATCAGAAACGCATTAATTTATTTCTTTCAAAGGTAAGATATTTAGGGGACAGAATTCATAACTTCCAGCATTACTATATTTGGACAGACTCAACTTTTGTAATCACAGTGACTCTTAAGGGCAGTGGATCTCTTTGGTGGAATTGAAATTTCATGCAAATTTGCATAGGGGATTTTCTGTCTCTTTGGTGACATTTGAAGAGAAAGATATGACTCAGCAAGGTCATTTCCATAAAAACACTGCAAGGAGTTACAAAAAACTCTAAAAACTGTCATCCCTATTATAAGTAATCTTCTATAATGCTACATTTCCATTTAATGGTGTTCAAGTATACAATATCATCTCCTTAAGGAGGTAAAGAGCAAAGCATTTATTTGATAAACCTGATCACATGAACCATCCCAAAAAAATGTTTTAATTGCTTTCTCTTCCAGAAGTAAGCTCATGTTTTCTCATGAACTGATCTGACCTGTCTCTCATCTGTTCCTCTCCTAAGCATGAGCCAGGCCTAATTTCTCCACCTTGCTCTTGAGATTATTGTCAATAGACATTCTGCCCATGATTTCCTTTTGTGAAGGACACAGCTGAACAAAAGCAAGGAACCCTGTCATCCTGATATTGTACAGTCAGGGTTATCCTCTGCTAGAGGAAACCAATATAAAGATGACCCTCAGCCTGGGAAGTCATCCTAAATACTAAACAATGGACATCTCTAAGGCAGCATTATTCTCTAACCCTATTATTAAAACTCTTATAATGCCTAATAACTACAGAAGCAATAGGCCAGAGGGAGAAAGCTCTAACCACTTTGTCATTTGGTAGCTATGCAGGTTTGCATCCTAAAGCATGCATTTCATTTCATATTGAATAAGTAATTTCAGTAATATTAATAAGTAATCCTTGAAGAACAAAATGAAGGAACCAGACCTATACTTCATAATCAGGACACTTCCCTGGGAAGGGAGAGTAATGTGCATTTGGCCCAATTAATCCTTGATGTTGCTCTGCTGTTCATAACAAAATTAAATTCAAGAGCTAGGAAATACCACAGACTAACTCACCAAAATAGTTTAGAAGGCAAAAAATTGAAAACAAACAAACAAACAATGGCAAACTCCCATTGTAAAAAAACTGGCACCTTGATTTCACATCCTACAGAAGCATGCTAACCAGTGAGCTACATTTGGTGAATTAAGCAGGGGAAAGGGTGGAAAAGAGGAAGGGGAGCACATGCTTAAATTTCTAAATTTCTCAATTTCTCAATCCACTAAAGAAACAAAACAAAGTGAGAAAAAACCAGACTACACATCAATATCGAGAAAATAACACTGTTTTGTCAGTCACAAGGTGAAAGTCCATCCCCCAGAGGAACTAAGAAAGGGGTCTACATTTTAGCTTTACAGGAGTTTAAAGACCCATTCCCTCTCCTAGCATTTCCCTCTGGTAAGTTCAGCAGTACCTTGCCAACACAACATGCACTGACCTGGTACTGCAGGCAGAGATGTCCAATTCTCCACCTACACCATACTGGAAGTTTAGATGCTTTACATAGTTCCAGATTTCACATTGGAAACTGACTGCCTAAACCAGTAGCTATTCACCATGTATTGGAGCAACCTTTCCACAACTACTACTGTCCTTTGAAATTATTCAGCAACTTTGTGAACACAATTTGGTGTTAAGTGGCTTGTTTGAGGGATACTTTTTCTGCACATAATGACCAACATGCTTTTGTTTCAGTACATGCACTGTATGATACAAGTTCTTTCCCTGGAAAGTTAGACAAGCTACACTTTTGAAAGGATAAATAAGTCTACCTGGTTTCATAAAAACATATTAGTAGAAGTCAGTAGGGCCAGTCATGGCAGAGGCAGGAATAATGTTCAGTGGTGGTATTTCCCAGCTCGCAATTAATTTAACCAAATTACACATACTTTGAGGACTTTCTTTTTAACTTCCTTCCTTAGTAAGTGTGACTGAGCAAAAGTTGTATTTTATTCACATCCAGATTATTTAAAGTTCAGGTATTAGAATAATTTTTTATAAAGTCATCTGTTCCAACTCCATTTAAGTTCCAACAACACATTTTAATTGAACACACTTCTGAACTGCTACATTAATATGCTACATCCTACTTGAGGGAAAAAAAAAGTTTTTCTCATGAACCTCCCTCTATTCTTCTCCTTTTCTCCCTCAACCTGTTTCATTAAAAAGTCTTTTCAGGCCTCTCTCTTTGCAACTTTTGCCTCTTTGAACAAGTAAATGTTGGGCATCGTCTTCCCAAACTTCACCTAGCCTGTCCACAAGAACCTTTGGACTGTGTACTAAATACACAGTAGTTCTTAAATGCTCTTAAATATGGTAGAAACAGATAAAATACAACCGAACTTTGATTCTCTCACCTGAGTTTACAGAGAGCACACACACAGCCCCCTGTGAACAGCCATGCTGGCCTCTTGTGTTTATGTATCTACATAAACCTTATTTCAGATCAGCCACATACAACCCTCCTTCCTCTCCCGCTCCTCAACACAGAGTGTTTGCAAGTTTCTGACCAAGACACAATTTGAATGTCCTACTGTTTGAGCTAAAACACTTGCAGAGACAGCATATCAATTTTCAGGCTATACCAGATCCAAACTACAGCCTATTCTAAACTCTGATCACTATTTTGGATCCTAATCCCATTTTCTTAGTCTCTAATTAGCAATATTACTTTAGTGCCCTGTTAATAACTAATGCCACAACCTAAATTATCATCATTTCAATAAAATAATCTTTGAAATCCAATAACACAAACAGTGTAAAACATTTCCTAGCTGGAGACAGGTATGCCATAGCATGCAATTTTCAATTTCATAGGCATAAACAGATCAAGTTTCACTACCCTGTTATTAAGTAAGCAATTATAGTAATTAATGAATTAAGCAACTTTTTTTAAAAAAAAATAATAGTTTATAAGTAGTATACATGAATGACTGGTTCCAGAGCTCCCAGCCTTTCCCAGGAAGCATGCTACAAGTCACACCCAGCCTCAGGTCTGTTCTGTCTTGCCTCTGCAGCTCAAGCCTTCAGGGCTGTTATCTTTTGACACTCATAACTGCACAACATCGCACAATCTGCAGCCTTACACACCATGAATATTACAAATTTCTTCTGAAAGGGATTTCAACATAATTTTGGTTTCATTAAAAGCATCAAGTCCTGTTAACAAACCTCACCTGATGCACTGAGTCTCAGTGGTGAAACAGGATTTCTTTATAAGGACTTTTAGGAGGAATCCAAGGTTGGAGGGACATTCCTGTCCCAAAAATCTTGAACATCTTTGCAATTCCAACAGTTTTATGTCAACAGGAACTACTTATTTTCAAGCAAAGCACTATTTTCCTTCCAAAGAAGTTAGAATAGACAAAAAATAGACTTTTAAATTTTTACTTATTTAGAAATGTCTGTGGAAATCAAAGCTACCAGGTAGATTTGAGAACGGCGTGGGTTGTATTTGTGGTGGAGATGAACAGAATTGAGGTATGTTGAAACTAGCGTAGTTGGTTCCAAATGTAAACGTAAGATATGCTTATTGTATGCATTCTGAAACTAAAGAAAAATTTCACTTAGTGCTGAGAAGCTGAGGGTGGAAAAACTACTTTCCTAGCATTGTTCCTCAGAAGTCCAGAAGAAAATTTTAAAATATTACCCAAATCAGAGTTGACTCCTGGCCCCACACTCCCCCTTCCCCAAACAAACAAAACACTCTCAGGGCATGACTCGCCTTATTTAACAGCCCTATTTAGAAGACAACTGCTGTAAGAGTTTGGCATCATTAATTTTTCTGGAGCAGTCTGTCATCATGTGAGCCAGTACAAATGCGGAACTCATGCATGTGTCTAACATGGTACAGAGCTTGCCTTTAGCAGCAATCCATTTCTGACAAGCAGGAAAATAATTATCAAACTACTTGATGCAGGAGCCTGAGGCTATAGTAACTAGCTAACCCAATTTAAATTTTGCTGGTTTTGCCAATATGTAATTGGTTAGTATTTCAATTTTTAAATTGTTGGGTTTTTTTCTGTTCTCTCAGAATTCCCTTCATGTAACTAGATATCATCAAATAAAAAATAATCATTGAGAGTTCCAGATTTTTTTCTCTCTGGGAAAAAAATAAAAAAGTCACAGAATCATAGAATAGTTTGGGTTGGAAGGGACCTTAAAGATCTTCTAGTTCTACCCCCTCTGCCACAGACAGGTACACCTTCCACTAGACCAGGCTGCTCCAAGTCCTGTCCAACCTGCCGTTGAGTATTTCCAGGGATGAGGCTTTTCTGGGTGACCTGTGCCAGTGCCTCACTACTCTCACAATAAGGAATTTCTCTATTACATGTGAAAAAAAATTATTCTTAAATGAACCTGAATTAAAGAAGAAAAATTATTGTGGATTCAAAAATATGCTCTGAACCCATACTTAATTTGTGTCTATCATCTCTCTCCAACTGTGAAACTCTGTTTTTCCACATTTGGTTGTTTCTTAAACAGAAACTAGACCACAGCTTTACAGTTTATTGCTGTCCCTCTCTGAACCTATTGCAGATGTACTATGTCCTTTTCAAATCAGCAGGAACCAGTGCTACATACAGTATCCAATGAAATGCAGACAAACCTGGGATTAATACATGATGTACTCTTTTGCTGTTTGTTTGTTTCCCAACAACCCCTAACACTCTGCTTTCTCTTTTGATTATTACTGGGTTGAGGTTTCCACGGAACTATTTATCATAAACTCCAAGATTCACTCCTTAGTGATACTAAGGCTTCAACCTCACCAGCACAATAAACACGCAGAGCAAGGACAGCAGCAGGGCTGAAGAGAAACCTTTAAAGATATACTTTGAGAGCTATATCCCAGGACTGGCTTCTCAGTTTAGGAAAGCTTACATTAAGAATTCAGAATTTATTTTCATTTTCCATGAATGAAAGCATCTTTTAAACAACTGTCAGTGAAAACATACAAGAGTAATGAAGCCAGTTAACAAAGACAAATAAGAACACAACATCAAGAATGACTAGTGAAGGGCAGAATGGTTCAGAAACCACTGAAAGCTAAAGGTTCCTGTGTTTCCCATGTCCCAAGCAAGTGTTGATTCTCACCCCTGCAAATAGCACCTGATCCTGAGGAGCTACTGCTGAACCAGAGCTACTTCCAAACAATCCCTGCAACAGCTCTCTTAGGCAAGCAAAGCTGACATCATGACTCTAATCCACTCCCTCTGTCCAGGCACTGGGCTGCAATGCAAGCTAGCAAGATTCCCAAAGTCTGGATAGTGATAGCGAGTGAATTGCTTCACTTGAGCTTTAAAGGCCTCCTCTCAGCAGGATTTATGATCTCAGCACACCACCATGCTAATTGCAATGACATAGCTGCCTATTCAGTTCCCCAGAGGGCAAGAAATGTGCTGAAGTGTGGTAAGAGAAGACCATAAAGATAGACCATGAGGACATGTACATCTTTTTTTGAATGGGGACCTCTTGTTAGTGGACTGAGCAACTCCAGATGCTAGCCCCTGCTTGCCTTTTGCCTTTGGGCAAATCAGCTGGCATCTTTCCTGGATTAAATTAACTATAAACACAGGGATGAGCTAAAGAGTGACTCATCTCCTCTCCTTCAAGGGTGTCTTAACTACCAAAAAACTGCCTAGCATGAGAGTAGCAGTACACATACCAGAGCAAGCTACTTGTTATAAGATGCTGTTAACACTCCAGAAAATCTTATGTGGTGATAAACTACTTATAAGAGTGCAGAGAAATTGGCAATCTAACTTTTACTGTTTGAAAAAGATTACTTACATCCACAGGAGCAGGCATCTTGCAGTCAGTGTTGAACAGCCAAATAACATCACCAAGAGAATTGCACACATTTGATACTTGTAATGCTTTCTTCTGTGAAAGGCAGATAATAGTCTTCCAGCCCTTTCCAGGGGCACAGAGTAACAGGAGTACTTTTGAAGAAATTACATAGCTAAAAGCATTAAGAGACTGCACTTGTTTTGGTGGCGCATAGTGCAAGACTCAGGTCAGAGTCTGTTCTGGTGCAACATCATTCATCTTTACAGTAGATACTGCTGAATCAGGAGGATGATGTATGAAGAGAAACTTCATAAATCCACTGAGCAAAAAACAGAACCAATAAAGCTTTCAGGAGAATGCTTCAATGGAAGACTATAATATTTTTTTCCTATAAACAAATTACAGGTTGTACTTACCATCAGATCAACTACCTGCATCTAAATCTGACAGATCAAAGTTGACAACAGTGACTAAATACCCTGCTCAGTTCTTATCTGTGCAAGAACTGGCTTGATTTGTCACTTTATGAAGTCTGGAAACCATTGAAGCTGGTTGATAAATGGTTGCCCACCAGTAACAGTCATCACCCAATTTCTAGGATTGCTCCAGAAAATGCCAACTTTTTTCTAAATCACTGAGGCACTTTATCAAAATATAAAGTATGCTAATTAATTCAGGACTTTCCAAATTACCAGATTATCCTAATTCACTATATAAGATACTTATCAGGTGTTTGGAAGAAAGATTGACACAAATCCTGAGGGGTGGAGGGATAGGCAGCAAGAGCAGGAAAAGAGTTCAAGAAGACTTGAAGACTATCTTACCTATGAATCCTCAGCTGAATATTTCCAGAAAATGGCATGGGTGTATCCAAAACTTGACACAAAAACAATCATGTAAGACATGAACATTATCTGATGCATTCATTTTTCTTGGACTTTTGAGAGAAGATGACAGACAAGATTATCTTCCTTCAGGTCATTGACAGATTCTAGGATGAACAACACAGGAGCTGGAAACCCTTATCTGAAAAGGAACCAGTATTGTTATTAAACAGAAGAACCTAAAGCAGCATGCAGGTCTGGATGCTGTATTTCATGATCATTTAGCCAGGGGGAAATCTATGTTCAATTAACGGAACTACAAAGATTTTCTACTTGCTAAGGAAGCACAAAACTATTGCTTTGTCACCGAACCAGTACGAAAACTGGTTATTTCCACTGTGACAAACAATCAAGCATAGATACTAATTCAGTTCCACATCACACTTGGTAAGGTTGACAGCTTCAGAAGGGGGAAAATCTGTAACTGCTTATTTGGCCAGATTGTCATGAAATGATGTGGGCATTTGCTGCACAGCGGGGGATGGCTTTTACTAGACAGGAGCTCAGCAGACAGGAAAGCTGTGTTTTGAAACTTGCAGACCTTGAGTTTCAATCCTGTTTTCTAGTGCAGGTCATATTGAGACAGACCTTTCTTTGTAACTTGTTCCACACTGTTGGAACCGCTACTGCAAGTCTATTTGCTCACATACATTATTAATATCAGCTTCTTGTGTCATCGCCCTTCTAACCTTCAGTCCAGCTATTTGAATTTCATTAGGCTATAACTAGAGTCAGTTGAAACTTGAGGCTGAAAACAGACAAATTGCAAAAATTCTCTTACCTCATTATTAAAGATTTATATTACAGCATAAAAGATAAAGTTTACAAACTTCATGATTTTAAATGGGGAAGAAAATGTTCTTCTCTGGTGAGAACAAAATGTAGCACTCCTCAAATACTGTTTTCTTCTTAATATTATTTTAGAAGACTGCAAAACTTGGTCCATTCCTCGAGAAGGTTACGGTTGCAAAGAAATGGAGTTTTCTCAATGCAAAAGCATTCCTTTGGGTCCCCTTCCAAAAGCAAGAATCCACAGTAACATAAGGGTTTTCAAGAAATACGAGGGAGGAAGTGTATATGAATTTCCAGTCTAGGTGACTACTCCTTGTTCTCTTCTTCTCACAAGAAGCCTGAGAGATGTGAGAGCAGAAATACTCTACCATGTGCAGTAGCAGAACATACAGCATTTCCTCCAAAGAAGAAAAGCTATGACAATTATTTTGTGGGGTGTTTTTAAGTTTTAAAACAGCATCTCAGACATTGTTAAAAAAAAATGAAAATAATAAAAAAAACATTCATGACCTAGGCTTACTTTAAGGTTAGCATCTGAGAAATTTTTTTTCATGTTAAATAGTTTTGCTCACAGGTTGGGTGGTTCCACAGCCACAGTCACACAAGCAACCAAGGTTCACAAAAGATTTTTTTTCTTTCCATACTGTCATCCTCTAAAAGGTCTTTTTTTTGGACAGTAGAGAACTACACCATTTAAGTTTTTGACAAACATCCCTGAATATTGTGAAAACCAGAGTTGTTAGTCTTTCTGTTAATCCTAAATTCTCGTTATATATGGTTTTAATGATTACTACAGTAATTCTCCTGTAGTTTTCTTAGTGGCTGTTGCCTTTCCCTTTTCTTTGATTCCCATTCATGTACTGTCTGGTGCACTAGCTGTCCTTGACATTTCCTTATTAGGTTTACAAATAATCATTAATTTGTTTTGTGTTCTGCCTCCTGTTTCAGTGATATATAGGCATGTCATTACCTTTCTAAAGTGTATTCATTATTTTTCTTCACAAACAGCTCACTACTTCTCACACAGGGTTCAAGGCAATTTGCATTGTACACACGTAATGGTGTATACTGATCATTGCACCTTCACTAAAGTGCTTGCTATCTATTCTTTAGCTTTCATAATTAATGAACTTGTGATCTGAAGTCTCTTTCACTGTTTGATTGATCTTTCCCTTGGTCTGTTTGAAAGGCATTGCACTGTAGCGAACAGAATACTAAACTCTGACTCAGGCTTGTTAGCTACTCCTCATTTTGTCCCAGGCCTTTTGAATGCACCATCTCCATGGTCCTCCCACCACCGAGGCAGCAAGACATACTTAAAATATGGGTTTGTGCTAGGTGGGGTTTTTTGGTTGGGGGGATGTGAGTTAAAATGATCACCAGACTTGAGTCTCTCGTATGCCAAGAAGCTAACTTGGGATGGCTTCCTTAAAAGTCTCAGCAATCTGCTGTGGATGACTTGATCGACATTTATTTGCAAGTAATATGAATTTGAAGCCCCCAAAGGAAAAAAAATTAATCTTTTGCTATATTTTTTTTTCCCCTAGAGATTTTGGAAACCCAGTTTATATAGTACTGGTTTTCCAACCGTTTTAAACTTGTTGAAGATATATTTTTAATTAAAATGTTAAAACCACACCAAACCAGTTCAAAGTTTCACTCACAATTTCTGATATTTAGATGCTACATTTTCAAAAGTAACAGAATTTTAATAGCCAAATAAAGAGATAGCTATGTTTTCTTTAGGGTTTCTATGATGAAGAGAAACTGAGAGACCAAGATAGAAGGCAAATCACCCTATCAGTGATTTTAAAATAGCAGAAGTCAGATGACCTCAAGAAAGGCACATTAAAAAGAAAACAATTAGAGCAAGATTAATCTGATTTATACTGGAGAACCAGTATGAATCCAGATCTCTTATGTTCTGCCTTAAAGAAAACAGTAACAAAAATCAGTTGTCATGTGGATTACATTTTTTCCTTGTGCACACTAAGCTAATACTGAAAAAGTGATGTGCTTTGTTATGTTATAAAGAAAGTTAGACTTCATATTCGACCAAAGGAGTTTTCTGTCCTACACTCCTAGCTGTGCATTTACCTGATCCATGCTGAGCATCTTATTTCTCTTTATACTTCCTTTCAAGACACCATCCTTTATTTTGCTCTGGACCTTATGTCAACACCTGCATATGTGCAAACCAAGTGTAAAACACAATCATGTCAGGAGTGATGGTATTTCCCGCCCACTCTGTGAAGGGAATTATGCTGTTTTAAGGCTGTTGGGCAATCTGCTCCAGAGTGTTTTGTAGCAGCCTTTTCCAACACAATCCAATTAAATTAAGCCCTGTGCTGTCCTCCATGTGATGGTCTGAAACTATAATGTCAAAATTAGGCACCTCAGAGTTGAATGAGATTTATTTTTATGTGTACTTCGATTGTTAACACAGTTGAGATGAATTAACTGCTATTTTCATTTCTTCCCAAGTGTTGAAAAAGGTTAGTTATTGCAGTTTTTTGGAAGTAATATCTTACAGTGACAGATTTCTTTTCCCCCTTGTATACTGTATTTGTACAAATGACAACAAATACATGCAGCAGCATGTAGGATATTCTCAGCATTTTACCAGGGAGTTATATTTGCAATATGTTTGTCAGCATTTTCCTAATAGGTCTCTGTATTCAGGAGTCCATAACTCTACTGAAATTTCAGTCTCAACTGGAACTCGCAAACAGATCCTCCACTCAACAAATCTTTCTCAAGTGAGCTTAAAAAAAAAAAGCCATTAGATGGGAAAGCATATATGTAGCTTATTACAGAAATGACATTACAACTGAAAAGAAACAATACTTATTGCATCAGTTCATACACCAATGAAAACTATAAATGATAGAATTGGAAAGATTTTTTTAAGAAAAAATAAAAACTACACAGAAAGAATAGTTCACCCTTCCTGAAAGAGGAAATTATTAGTGTAAACTTTAAGAGAAGAATGGAAGACTTTTCTGAAAGATAAATTATTACATATCCATTCCTTTCCTTGAGTTAGCCAGGTCACAACTATCTGTACCTATGCTAATACTGGGAATGTCTGAAATAAATTACATGCAAGTAAGATATAATCAAGAATTATGTAGGTATATTCAGAGAAAATTTGAAGTGAAGTCTAAAAGTCAGACTCAACCTACAAAAGATTCATAGCAGAAAAAAAAACGAGTTTTCTATAGATCCAAGAAAGTGATTTACAAATCCAAAATACAGTAGTGCCATGCATTAACAGAATTAAAACCTGTTGTTTAGTAGGAGTAAGACAAAAAAGGAAATAGAAGTTAACGCATAACAAGTTTCAGCTGCTTTAATCCAGTAAAACTTTAGTGTCACAATGCAGTCAGTGTCAAAAAACAAATGACTGAACTGCCCCACAGCATTTCCATGGAATCAAAATTTATTAACTGCCTGCACATCAATATTCCTTTGCAACGACCACTTTAAATCTCAAGGCTAGAGACACTCTCAAATGAAGTACATCATCAAGTACCAAATAATTTAAAAGGTCATGAAGAAAGTTATGCTTGAGTAGTGTTGTAACAAATAAGCAAACCAAACAAGCCATAGCTCAACCCCTTCCAGTTTCTGCCTCACTTAGCACCATCCCTCCCTTCCTCACACTGGGGTTTGAAACCTCTGACAATAAAAGCTGTCATGTGTTTATTAAGGTCATCAACATACAACACCTGAATGATCTTAATATCCTTGCTACAACTCCTGAACCATATAAACCAGCCACACCTGGCATTTTAAGAGCATCAATAGTACGTATTTTATAACACATGTATAACTTCGACAGTGGCAATATTTGCACCTTTTCTTAATGTTTTAGAGTGGGAAAAAAGTGGAATTCAAACCTCTTCCATATTCATTTACTTGCATCACATCTTACTGAAGATGACCTCAAAGACTATACACGTATCAGAATTCTCTAAGCATAACCTATAGCAGCATTGAGAATCTAATTCAGACAGGCTTTCATGCATGACTAACATTAATCAACTTATAAATCTTGATGTAGAAGTTTAGCTTAAGAAAAATACAGTAATTTAATCAGTGTTGTACACTGTAGTTCTATTTTGTTCATCACTACCCATAATACTGTATCATTAAGCTCATTTAATTCCACATAAAGCAGTCAAGCAGTGAACGCTAAAGCCTTCCTCAGACATCATTTAACCCAGCAAGCCTCAGGCACCACTGGAAAAAGCCTGCAATATGAGAACAGGGATAAATCCAATCATAATATGAGTTTGGAAATATTTTATGTCTCAATGACCAAATGCAACAAGATTGTATTAGTAACAAAATCCTGACATTAGTAATAGTGATTATTCATAGCAAGACATACTCCATAAGAGGACTGTGATATTCTGAGGTATATATTAGTGTGTCAAATACATAAATCCAAGATAAATACAGGCTAATTTGCTCCTCCATTACCCTCTTTAAGTTCCAGGGGAATTGTTATAGCAAAATGTGGATGCAAGACTTGACGACTCCATCCAAACTCAGGAAGTCTCTCTCAATAACTCTTTCCTTCTGAAGTGATCAAAGAGGCACCTTTCAATCTCAGCAGGATGTATAAACAATGTTTACTGCTCTGTCCCTCACAACTCAGTCTTCCGTCCTCAGTCAAAAAACAGTGCAATAGGGAGATAAAAAAACCCCCAAACTTATGCATCTACAGGTTGTTTTTTCTAGATTTCCATGACCCCTGAGGGTTTATCTCTCAAAATGTGAAAGTAGAACTGTGCAGCATCCCCCCTTTGTGGTAAGAAAACTGCTGAGGGAATCCTTATTTTCTTTTTATGCTAAGAGTTACAGATGACCATTCTCACACAGCAACAGAATCCCATTAAAACCAAACCCTCCATTGTCCAGCACTGATACAGGAGAGTGTAATTCTTCTCTGAAAGCAGACCATCAATTGTCACTGAGCAGCGACGGTGGAGAAAATGCTTTCCTGTGGAGACTTGAGTCATCGGCCTGAACTTTTGCAACATTCTTGCATTAGGCATTTGCCTGCTGAGCAGTTACTTGCGAACACAGCGAGAGATAAACATGTTACCCGTGAGAAGAGAAGGGGGGGAACCAATAAAAAAACTACAAAAATGTGAGGAAATAATATACAATTTTGTAAATATCAGAAACAAGAAGTAGAAATCAACCTCACCCCAGCACTCATAAAACACAAAAGGTTCTGTAACGTGTTCCTTCTAGGGACTTCTCTGAACATTGAGAAGTATTTGCTCACATCTGGTACTTCAGAATTTATACCTCTATTTCCACATGCTTTTTTGACCCAGAAATTTCTGTTTGTTGTTTTCTTACAACTTCAAGTACCAGGCTATAAACACCTGAATGAGCTGTTAAGACCACCAACTAAACGGAACCATTTCATATCAACTGAACTCAATTGCTCTGTTTTAATTAACCACAGAAAGATCTAACCCCTTAGAAATTAACAGTTCTTTCATCTTCCAAGCAAGTAACAGAGTACAAACATCAATAAATTCTGAAATGCCAGTTAAAACTGAAACTTCCGAGATATTTTATTGTTTCAATATGTGTAGATGCCTGTTGGAATTACCAGCATTCCTTCAAGAACTCCCCCCCAGCCCACCATTTCATTAATAGCAAAGTGATTGATGCAGTAAACAAAATGGACCACAATGACAAAAAAAAACCAACAAAAAAACCACTTCCAAAACCCTGTGGATCAAATGGTATCAAAGAAGAAGTGTTGTCAGGGGGAAAGGAAAAAAAACACATGGAAGGAAAAGATTTGGGATAAAAATAAGTGGATTGTTTTGAATTTCGGAAAGGTTGAAGAAGGAAGGTATTACAAAAGCCTACACACTGGTTTGCTAAACCCTTTTTTCTATTTTTTCCCTTTTGTAGTAATTTTCTACAGTGCTGTCTCAGGTGTGACTGCACAGACCATGCAGCCTGACCAAGCTAGCAAATGTTGTGGGCATGTTGGCATTATCTGTCAGACTTCAGATTTTACACTAAATTATATGTACAATTATGTAATGGCCTGTTTTAGTTATGGAATGTAAAATATAATTCCATGGAGAACTTATCATCAAGAAGAATAATCCACTTTTTCTTTTGTGAGAGAAATCTAATCATATGTTCAAATCTCCAAACATCTGAACTGCAATTTAAAAGAAAAACAGGTGAATTAGAAAGCAAAGATAGTAAGAATTAAACGGTTTTGAATGCCTGTAATATGGCTTGGTAATGTCTGCTTTACTTAAATCATACCCATTTTAAAAAATCTCTCTTTACAGATTAATGTTTTCCTTGCTCAACAAGAACAAATAGCCCAGTTCACTATGGCAATATCTACTTTTTCCTAAAAGGGAGCTTACAAAAGCAGCCTCCAACTTAATTGAAACTTGTACAGTCCGTGAAAGGTAGAGGGAGGAGATAGACACAATACTGAGGATGTCATTTTATTCAGTTTAATGCAATCAATGTGAGCCATCATTCAAAACACATAAAGAGTCTTCATGGACTCAAAAGACAAATATTGAACCTTTGGGGAGATTAATACCATTCACAAAATTGTACTCTTATCAGATGACAGAAATGTCTTCAAATTCATTCTCCTTAAAAAAAAAAAAAAAAATTGTTATTTGCCATTGATGAAAAAAAAGCAGTTCATTCTTACTCCTTACAAATTCATTCTTACTCCTAGGGTGAATTCACTTCTACTTAGTGACTACATTTATCTGAGGTAGAGATGAACAAACACACCCATGGAAAACCATTGGAAAATGTAGATTCAAATTCTAAATCCACTGATTAATCCACTGATCTAAATCCAAAATTATAAACCTTCCAAATAAACATGTCCTATACTGTGGTATTAGCAGATATCTGCACTCTGTTGTCACGGTCTCTGTGTCAACCTCAGCTTTCATAAACTCTGCAAATTAATTCTGAATTATTGTTGAAACAGCTCCACAACAATTTAGAGCTTAGCAAGTCTCTTAAACAGCTTTCAAATATGCATAACTAATCTCTAATCTTATATTCTGAATCTGTGATCTTGTTATGTGGACGTGCAACTGCACTGCAGAGAAATCACAATTCAGATGATCACAACTCCTCCCACGTCTCTCCCATTATGTGAAGGATAAAAAATTATTTCATCTGCAAACCTCTCTTGAAATGTTTGATTTTATTTTTTATTTTATTTTTTATTTTTAAAAACTCAAAACTCAGCCTTGCAAGGCATGTTATCTGAAAAAATGTTCTTGTGAAATTTCAAGTGAGCTTCTAGTCTTCTTTGTACGGGAACATACTTGATGATATCAGCTGTAGATTAAAAAGAAAAATCCAGAAATTATTATATTTTTTAAAAGCTGTACTTTAAAGCTTCTCCCCATCTTTACCACTTTTCATAGAGCAGTTTCACCTCATTAAATGCCTAATAAGGAAGGACTAATGTGACACCTTTCAGTAATTCCTGCTCTTCTTTTTATTTTTTCAAGAGAATTTGAAAGCACATGTTCCTTCCCTATGTGACTTAATGACAGACTATTCTTACGAAGTGGGAATGCAGATCCTGTCCTTTTTGCCAAGACCAAACTCAAGGCCTTGTGTGAAGAAACCTGTTCATACAATGCTTCCTAGTGAGCAAGTAGGGACTGAAAGATTTTAGGCCCAGAGAGCCTTGCACAGAACATGCTCTTTGTCAATTAATTCTGATTACCTTATAGCTTGGAAGGACTGAAATACAAGGAAAGTAATTTGAATTTTACTGCTGAAAAAATATATTTGCTACTTCTACGTTATATGACAACACATTAGTTACACATCTAATTTAGGGACATAACTTGTCATCACGCAGCCATGAAATGAGTTATGAGAGTTAAGAACTGTTTCAAAGGACAATTTTTGGTTGGAAGATGCTAACCACTTGCTTGCACCAAAGGCATTACTAAACATGCCACTGACTTTGAGAGAATAAATGCAGAAGTGTAGGTACCTCTAGAAGAAAAAATAATATAATGTGCTGATGAATCACATATGCAGTACCTAGGTCTTACTCAGTGTCATTCTAGGTCAGTCTTCCTCATTAGAAATTGCATCTCTACTCTTTCTTAGTACAAATAAAACCCAAACAAGATAACCTAATGAAGACTTGATTAGTAACTTCCCAATCTTCAGTTATAGCCAGTGGCAAAAAAAACAGAACATAATAAAAACTATGACAGGACTTAAAAAAAACCCAAAACCCAAAGCCACAGCCCAAAAACTCCAACAAACTTCTATTAACCTTAAGCCATCAATTAGTGGAAGACACAAGCAAAATCTACTACAAATATACCCCCAGCAAGATTAGCTGGACCAGAAGGGTAAAACATAAGGGGTATAGCAGTAGCTCAGCAACAGAAATACTCAGTGTTAGATTTTGGTAGTAAGCGACTTCACCACATTAAACCGAGCTCATCAGACAGGTTGTATTTTGGGATTCTGGAAAAAACACAGCTGTGAAACTCCGTAAGGTAAAATCCACATTTTCTACTTCTTAAAATTTTTCTATCAAATTTAACATAGTAAGTATCTTCCTTTAACAAGACTTCACAAAACATTTTCAATATCTAGTTCTTGAATAATCACATCAGCGCACACAAAGAACATTATGAACTGTACTGCATCATTCAAACTATTTTCATGTAACAGTAAAATGTGTGAGCGAGCTCGGTGCTCAAAGAGTTAAATTAAACAAATTTAAAATGTATAAGTTGAGCTTCAAAGCACTCACGCCAGAAAAAAATGTGCTCAACAAGATTTAAACACATCAGGTTTAGGGTCTGTGCAGCAGAGTGTTTTTAAGTTGCGGTTATTTCCAAGTCAAAAGCATCTCCATCTACATTTATTTCAGAAAAAAAGAAATATGTTTTGATTACTTGTTTTAACTCCAGCTGTAATCCTAAGCAACACATTTCCTGACTTCTTGAGAGGGCAGCTATTTACAGGAAAGCAAGAGATTTTGCTTCTGTAATACATGTTTTCAGTTTGTGTACATTCATGAACTGCTTTTTATGCCCATTTGAAATGCTACAAACTGCTTCAAAAGTATTACAGATTTATGTAAAAAGCCAAGTATTAATGCAAGATGATTTCTCCCAAGAGAATTCTGTAAAAGCAGGCCATTCACTTAAAACCAAACCTGTAAATTGTGTATCTGTCTACTCCTTCCTGATGGTGTTAATAATAGAGCATGGATACAGAGAAAGCATGTGCACAGTTTAATATACAAACAAATGTATTTTTTATTAATGATAAATTTTAGTATCTCCTCATTTCAGCCACATGTACATTCTACTTGCTCATCTAATACTGTAGTGATTATTTTCTGGGATTTTACTGTCTTTGAACAAACTGAATCATTTCGAAACCTGGGAGGCAACAATACCACACAACTTGCTATAAAGTTTGAAGTTTGTGAGCAAATCAGTTTTACATCTGCAGCAATACTATATAATGGATTACAGAAGAAAGGTTCATTAGATCTTTATCATGTGAAAACCTAATATTGAATCAGTAAGCACCTAGCTGGGAAGCAAAAATTATACAGTAATTAATGTACTATAGTATGCATGCATTGATTTTTACATGGACTATATTTTAGCAGTAATGACGTCTGGCACCAGACTACAAATCAATAGAAGCCACTATTGTGCTGTTGGTTAAAAAAAAAAAAAAAATTAAAGATAACAATCTTTTGTTTAACTGGCATGATCAGCATTCCAGATCTCAATTTTACTATTGTAGTACCTGATATTATTTTAAATAATATTTTCATTCCAAGCTTATTTAAAATACATATAAATACCCAGTCTTTGTACGCATTCTGATCTTTTCATAAGCAACACGCTGTCAAATTAAGAAAAAAGCAAAACATAAACATTAAATAGAAAAGGGACTAAGTCTCCTTCGCGTGAGTATTCATAGGGATTTGTGTTTGCCATCACAGTTCAAACACCATGTTATGATTTGCTTCCCTTCACTGTTTTCTCTTAGAATTGTTAACCAAGTTTCAGGCTAATATGTGAACACAAGATGGGAAAGAAACTGCATGGGTTTCCTGAAAAGATAATAATAAGTCTATATTAAGAATCAAAGAAGAATAAAAATTAACTCTGAAAGTTCAATATCTTGTTTAACTCTTGGAAGACCTCAAGGGAACAGGGTGTGTAGCATCAGAGCCCAAATTCCATTTTCTCTGGCTGTTTGGTATAAATCCGTAACCCTGTACAAGATTCCAATTTGCCCACAATATAGAGGGATAAGTTAAGGACCAGCTCCAAAAAAAGCTTTACTAGAGAAAGTGGCAGGCAAGTGACTCAGGATGGAGGCTACAGGGGCCAAACAAGAAAGGCCTGCGTGTCTGGACCTGTGCAGTCATTTCATGAGCTTTCTTTCACGGACTTAAAAAAAAATAGTAATTTGGTAAGTTGTAACTTCACAGAACCCCATGAAAATGACAGATGGAAAGAAAATCTTACACTAGTGAGACCTGTAAGGTGTATAGAAATCCAAGGACAATTATGGTACATGTGAAGGTTATCTTGCCCTCCATAAGAAATTATTTTACTTGAGATTTGAGGTCTGAACAACCTTCAGAACAGTATAGCCAATATTATGGCATGCTAAAAATTATCATGGCAGACAAAAGAATACTCAATTAAGATTCACATTACTGATAACACAGCCTATTTTTAAAAGGAAAGCCTAATAAAAGGAAAATAATATTAATTTAAGGGAAAAAAAATCAGTCTACATAATGTTTCTTTCTCCCTAGCACCTACAGTTCTTTTACTTCCAAGGTAATACCAATCCTGCTTCCACTGTCTTTTCCTATTAGCAGTATACAGCCAAGAAAAGTTGGCATAGGTAATTTAAAATTCATTGTCATTAGCACACAGAATGAAGCTGATGGAAGCAATGTATTTTCTACTTCTTATACTGTGGTTAGCATTTCAGTATTTTTAGAATAAACAAAATAAATGGGATTATTATGTACGTTTATATTATGAGGAAAATAATCTAAAATTAAATTAGCATAATAACCTTTAAGAGAAAGTATGCATTCAACCTCTATAAAGGTTGCCGCTAATACACAGGAGAAAAAGCATTATTTATTCTACAATGTCTTTAGATTAGCCAGCTGGTTCTCTTATATACCAAAAGGTTAGAGTTTAAAGGCTATTATGGACCTAGAGATCCTGTTTTGCTCAGCAGGTGTTACAAACACAGTTCTGGGGGAAAGAAAAAACAGAAAGGACAAGAGCTCCTGTGATCTCACCTTATAATTCTTTTCCAAAATACACTGCCAATTTCAGAAAAATTCAGCCAGTTACTTCCAGAGGGTTGTGATTTAACTGCTTTACCATAGAACAAAAGACTTAACCCCAGAAAGTAGTAGTTTGTTAAATCTAAATTAGGAAATACTCCTAATTTGTAATTTTACCTTAGACTGAGGATTGAAAGCATTCAGCAACTCCCAGCATTTGATTTGCTATTTTTAGCCAGGAAAGTGTGTGATCTAGTGCAGCACCATTTGCTTTTTTAAATTGATTGTGCTGTCTTTTCACTGGAAATAAATATACTGTCCTAACACCATTTACATAAAATATCTGGAACCAACACAGTGTCAAGCTGAAATGCAGAACAGCAAATCTGTGTTTGAGTGACCTTTATGTATAGTGTGCCCACAAAAACCTACTAACAAAATAAAGCTTTTTCAGGGCTGCCAGGTTTCACCAACACAAGGTTGGAAAGGATAAATCAAGATACAGCAGAAAGAGTGTATATGGTGAGGAAAATAAAACAAAACAGCACTCTTCAGAAGACAGGTTAGTTAAAGAGAATCCAGCATTACACTCACTCTGATCTGCTGGGTTTAGTATTCAAGCGGTTGAGACACTGATGATTTACATTTCAAAGAAAAAAAATGAAGCTTGCTGATGATCTTCCACAGAGCATGGGTGAGACTGCCTAATTCTGCATGACCCACATCCATGGAGGCAGTGCAAGCACCTTCAGAGCCCACCCTTCCCAGCACTGTTCATGAAACTCGCCTTGTCTCTCTCACCCCCAACACCCACATTTACCAGTATAAAACTTGACTCAAGCATAAAGGTAAACTGTTACAAGGTTACAAGGATTCTGGTATATCCCTTTGTGAGAATATCAATAAATCTAGGGGAACTGTGTCTAGGAAATAGATATAAACAATGGCAGGTTGTTCACCTGCAGATGAATAAATGAATAACTGAAGTGCTTCAACTGGCATCCCTCTTGATTTCACTGATTTTTTTTTCTTGCAGGTGCTATTAATGCAATGAAACCAACAGTCTCATTGTTGATTTCTGTCCATGTTCTTTTGAATTTGAATATATCTACAGCATCAGATGTCAACATATCCCCTAACACTATGTACCACGAAATTTCTCAGAGGAAGATTTTGGTGTCTAACTGCCAAATTTCACTATCTTTAACCCTTTTTAGGACACCCCACTCCCCTCCACCCCCTTCCCAAATAAGTTTAAGAAGACTTTTCTAAATGGGCTCAAATTGTTGTTGTGTAAAGAAGTGATATATACAAGAACAGCATTTCTGTTCCAACAGAACACCAACAGAATTGGCCATTCTCTTGTTGAACTTGAAGTTGGGATTCAGTTCATTGCAAAGTTAAGAAAGAAATTTGCTTTGGTTTAGTTTCTTCACAGGTTTGTCCCTTGCTCACTGATCAAAAGCAGATTACCAGAAATTAGGTCTGAAAGGGGTTTTTAGGAGAATAAACATATGCGAGATATTATCTTTAGAACCATGGTTGCTTCTGCCAGATATCATTGAATGGTTTGGGTTGTAAGGAACCTAAAAGATCATCTTGTCCCAAACCCCCTGCCAGAGGCAAGCACACCTCATACGTATACGGGGAAAAAGGAGGGCACTAATTTATTTTCCCTCCTTGAAAGGCATTAATTTATAATCATCAGTTCTTATCTGAAAAACTTTTCCTGCACTCTTAGAAATAATGTATAAATAGATATGAACAAAGAAGTAAACCAAAAGGAGAACCAAGCTTTATTTCCTCCTTGGAAACTTAATATTTTCAAAAGAGCATTGTTGAGATTTTTCCTGCCACTGACTGCAAAAGACCAGACTTCTGCAACTTCACAGTCCTATTAAAGTAAATTGGGCACAACAGTTATATCTGTTTTCTTCACTGCAATTTTAAGTTCTAGTCCTAAAACAGACTGCAAGTGGGGTGTCTTATCTTCCTCAATTCAAGAAGTCCCTCACAGTCAAAAATAGCCTTAGTGAACTTCATATCAACTTGATAGATAAAACAAGAGCATTTACATTCATCCTGCTTCTTTCTCTAAACTCGCTGCAGTTAAAAAAATCCCACTTGTGTCTGTCTGAAGGATTAGATTTGTGTCTGTCTGAAGGATTGCTTGAACATGGTATTTGGTCATTATAGGTTAAAAACAATAAATTAAAAGTTAACTTTTAAATGTTTTGATTCTTTGTGAGGCTAACAGAAACAATGTTCACTTGCCCACACACACATCTCTCCTCTTTTCTTTCACAAGAATATCTTATTTTCTTCCACAGTCTGAAAATGACCTTTCATTTCAACAGCTCTGTGGACTCCACTACTTGCCGAAACAAACAATTTCTTCCTGGCACAATAGCAACTATTTTAATATTCTCTTCAGACTTTCTCTTCGATGCAATCCTAATAAACGCATTCAGGTTTACGATGAAGAGAGATCCTACCAGACAAATGGCAGCAAGGTTACAAGCACAAGCTGATGACCTTCTGAAAGCTTGTTTTCCAGAGCTGCCTGATGGGGTGAACATTCCAGTGATGTTATTCATTGAAATAGGAACTCCAAATATTCCCCTTTTCTGAGCAAAGTCATTTTACCTTGACAACATATCATCACCGGCTCTCTTCCGTACATCTCCTAGGACAGGAAAGAAAGGTGAACAATTTATCACTCATGAATCCTTGATTTTAATGCAGATATTAACTGAAATTCAATTTCTATTGAATACATATTTTGAATATTATATACACATTCATATGCAGTAGCATTAAGGCACAAAGGCTAAACGTATCTGTCATCTGATCTGAACTGGGATAGAGATATAGCATTTTTTAACTACAGTATAAAACACTGGTGACTTGTACTTCACAAACTCCTGATTTTTTAAAAATCTTTAAGCCATTTAACCATTGCGAAGCAAAAAGCTTAACAGGATTTCCAGTTTTATAATTCATTTGGCTTCAGCTCGTAAGAGTTAAAAAAGTGTTAGGTCAGCCAGGTTCAGTTATTCTGAATACCAAACCTGTAATGATTTGTCTGCTTTCTTTCCAGGAAGAGCACTTATAGGTTGGATTACACCCCACAGAGCTGTATACAAAGGTGTGCTTCCATGTCCTAATCTCCTTCTTTTAGCACAGAGATTTCATCTCTAAGATACTCCCTGTGTGACAGAGAGGGGCCCACCACTGTTTTGTCCCACACTGAGAAAGCTGATGCCATCGCTTCAGATGAATATGGGGTTTTCATTTGGGTACTACTGCAATCCAAACTCAAAAGCTACCTCATGAAACTTACTGTCTTTCTCTTTCCTGCCTGAAAAGCAGACAGGGTCAGTCCTTACCTTACATCCTGAAAGGGCACTTTCAATTTGCCAGGAAAGAGTCAGAAATTCAGCTTGCTTCAGCAGAGAGAATTACAGGGTACAATCCCAAGCAAATTAATAACACACCAGGGCTACGGAAATAAGGTCACAGTGTCTTTGGCATGTTTTTGAATAGGACACTCACAGTTGGTCTAGATTCTTGTGCTAATACCCTCTTTGAAGGTACACTTTTTTCCACTGCAGTTAGTTAAAGTGGGTGAGAGAGGTGTGGAGAGCAAGCCTCATGTTTCTTAACCCACTTTAAGCTAGAGGAGTTTGGTTTTATAGTGTTCTTTTGATACAGTTCCTTCCAGACTCCTGAAGGAAGCTCAGCCTTGAGCTGAGTCAGAGTTTAGTCCCTTGCTGAGGTGAACCGCTCTGGAACAGGCCTGCCCCACAGTAGGGCAGGGATGGCGGCACACAGGGGCTTCCCTGAGCAGGGGGAACACCAATTCCAGCCCAGCCCACCCAGAGCGGCTGTAGAAAAAAATCTGCCGGAAATCTGCACCATGAACCCTTCCTGTGGTCAGTGCCTGCACCCAGAGAGAGCTGTAGAGGAGAGAGGCTACAGCGCAGACCTCACTGAGACCCTTTTCCCAGGGCAGGGACAGGCAGCAAACCCGCCTGCAAAGTTGGGCCCAGGTGGAGAACCTGCAGGTGGCTGAGCTGCATGAGGCAGTGAGAAGGCAGTGGAACATCAGGGAGACTGAGCAAGAATCAGATAGTTCAAAGCACAGTCTGCAGCTGGACCTGCAGCCAAACAGCCACCAACTCCTCCCCAGCACATACAGAAGGGGATGGGAGGCAGTAGCACAGAATGGAAGTTTGCAACAGCAAGATGCTCACAAGGCTGGGGCACCTCTCTGATGAAGTCAGACTGAGAGTTGTGGGGTTTCAGCCTGGAGAAGTGTCTTCGTTTGAAAGACAGGTGTCTGCTAAGGAAGGCAGGAGTCCCCCTTGGAATGGAAAATACAACCCCCTTCCCTCTGAATTATTATAAATTTGAAATTAAGGGGCTTTCAGGCAAAGATATGAGGAAATGGGAATAACAGTTTTTACTTATATATATATATATATATATATATAACAAAACAATAATACAGAGAAACTGGTTTAAAACCGAACAGAGTCAGGGGTACAACCTGGCACCCTGCTGGGCAGGGTGTTGGTAGCAGTCCAGTGCAGTGGTAGCTGCAGTTCTCTTTGAAATGGTCCTGTTGAAGCGGTGATCTTGTAGAAAGAGGTCTGAGCAGTCCAATTCGGTGGTAGCTGCAGTTCTCTTTGAAATGGTCCTGTTGAAGCGGTGATCTTGTAGAAAGAGGTCTGAGCAGTCCGATTCGGCGGTAGCTGCAGTTCTC
>VXAZ01005707.1:387386-413569 GCA_013399875.1 Gymnorhina tibicen | reverse complement strand
GAGGGAGGAGGCAAGGAACATCGGCACACCTGGTTTTCAACAGCTCATGGTAACAGAATACATTGTAACCCAGGACAAGAAGAGAAGGCTCTGGGGAGACCTTAGAGCACCTTCCAGTACCTAAAGGGGCTACGAGAGTTGGATGGACTTTTTACAAGGGCATGTAGTGGCAGGACAAGGGGGAATGGCTTTAAACTGAAAGAGGGCAGGTTTAGATTAATTAGGAAGAAATTCTTCACTGTGAGGTTGGTGAGGCCCTTAACAGGTTACCCAGAAAATGTGGATGCCCCATCCCTGGAAGTGTTCAAGGCCAGGCTGGATAGGGCTCTGACAAACCTGGTCTAGCACAAGGTGCCCCTGCCCACGGCAGGGGGTTGGAACTACAAGATCTTTAAGGTCCTTTCCAACCCAAACCATTCTACAATATGATTCTATGATTACAGAAGCACTATCTCCATCTATGTAGATGTGCATGGTTTTCTATAGCTCTTCACTAAGTCCATTAGCTATCACCCAAGAGTGCTGCCAAGCTTATCCTGCAACATAGGGCACTATGAAATAACAGAACAACAGGACACTGACCTACTTTGTCTTTCTCAAGATTATCCCAAAGATTTTATAGACCTGTTCCATATTCAGGTCTGTACTTGTGGATCTCCTTCTGTTACATTCTGGTAAGTAATTGTACACATTCTAAATGGTGCCTTACAATACCATGCATTCATGTTATTAGTATTTTTCTCAAAAAGAACATTTTTTCCCCCTGCAGTGTTGAAATAATCTTTTGTTGCCATCTTTTAAACTAACCAGCTGCTTCCTGCCAAGATCTACAGCTCAGCTGTTACCACTATAAAGGTATGTCTTCAAAACACTAAAATTTATTGTAGCTTTATTTGTTGACCCAGCTGTAATCTTAAAACTACCTTTGTCAGCGTGCATTGTCCCTACCAATGTGCTGTTCTCACGGCATCAGTTCTAAACAATGCAGTACCTTTGCCTGCAGTTACATTTTGTATAAAGGAGCCTGTAACTGGGAAATGGGAATAAATTATATCCCAGCAATTCCAACAATGCAGAGAGACTCTTGAGATCATAAATGTCAGAAAGTTCAGTGTCAGTTTTTCAGAGGGTAAAACAGAACAGGAAGTTAGCAAAAAAAGATCTTGCAAAATAAGCAATAGGGCATACACGTAAAGATGTTTCTCAAACAAACAGGGTTAGGTGAGGTGCCTTAGAGCTGAACTCTTCCCATCCAGATTTATTCTCCAAACCACAGTCACTAAAAGATGCTTGGATTTATAAGTCCACTAATTTTTTTTAAAGGTAGTTTTCTTCCTCTGTTAAAATCTAGAGGATTTAGTTGTCCAAAACAACACTGTTTAAGAGACTTATCTGCATATGACTGAGGATCACCCTTTATAAAACAAACCTTTAATTTCAAAATTAAACTAGAGGTATGTAGTAAAGTTCCAAGCAAGCAACTCTTGCCAAGTGGTTGTCAGATCAGAATGCTGTGCAGTGTATTTGACAGAAAAGCTACTGTAGTAACAAGAAACAAACCCAAGATTTAGTAGTGGAAGAATTCAAACACTGCCAAAAGAATCCCACAGTAAGTGCTCTCTGTAACAGAGCTTTTGGGATTCTAACTCATGCATACCTATATTCTCACATTTATGACCAGGCACTTGATTATTTCAGGGGCTCCTCAAATTTAGATTTAAGAGATATTCTTAGGCCGCTCTTAATAAAAACCAAACGTATTTTAAACGAGTGGGGAAATAACTAAAGATATGAGGAAAAAGTCCCATCACCCTCAAGTGCTTGGAATGAAAGGACTGTAATCATACAGCACAACTACACTAATCTGCATGATTAGGACATTTTTACACATCCAAGTACTCTTTCCATTTATAACTCAAGGGCTATCTACACCACACTTAATGCCCTTTTCCACTTGGCCCCCACCCACCAAACTTCTGAACTAAAATACAGGCACACCTTACTGGTGTGAACCCATTTAAGGTACCAGGATTAGTCATTCTGATGCATATTCTGTTTTGCAGTGCATCTGTATTAGGCAAATGCATTTATATTAATGCAAATGCCTTAGCTGAGACAAACTACAAACTGAAAGGAGGATATAAACATTGCAATGAGTAGAGCAACAAAACATCTAAAAGTGAGGCACTAAATATAAGAGGACTGAAGCCAGAAGTCAAAGTAGCTCAAGGGCTTAACTACACCCCTAGAATGAAGTGGTAGTCATTGTAAGAAATACAAAGCAGACTCTGACAAGCCTAATTAACGAATTAAAAAACAGAATTCCAGTAGAATTCTTTTACAATAGACCTTCAAATCATTCCTACTCATCAGGCTCAAAATTGTTTCACTTCGGGGCACAGGGGCTATTGAGCTTAAATAGCAGCTCTTTTGTTCAGTTCACCTCATATCATATCAGAATCCCTGGAAGTTTTGCACTGCATGCTAGCATCTCCTTCGCCCCCCCCCCCCCCACCGAAAAGTAAACTGAATCATAATACCCAAGCGAAAAATTCAGGAAACAGTTCACATTGCTGTTTAACAAACTTTTGAACCTACTAAACCTACAGGTTTCAGGTTTTACCTTTCCCTCCCTTATCTTGCCCAGGCACGCATCAGTGAAGCACAACCTTCGCACATTCACAAATTCCCATATCGTAACTCCCAAAACAGAGGTCTATAAGGGAGGCGGTTTCATTTTTAGGTTTCCATGAAGCTATCAAACATTTTCTGAACCCTGTAAAGAGTGCTAAAGTAAGACAGGTCATCTAAAGTTTATTAAAGCATCTGTGCCTTGCAGCATGGAGTTCACATATTGTGAATGCAACATTACTCAGCCAATTTAACAAGATTAGCCAGCCTGCTTTTTCCACTTTCTGTCATTTCTTCATCCATAACAAGCCAGCTTGTAGCTAAGGGCAGCCAAGCTCTTTTAAAGCTTTATTCTCTCACAGCTAGTAAAGTACAGCATTTACAATTGGGAGCTATCATGTCAGAAGCACAGTTGCAGTAGCTTCTCACGGGTCATTCAAAGTGCGCTATACAAACCAAAACCAGGAAAATAGAAAGGAGACTGGGAAGAAAGCAGACTAATTAACAGTTCTAAATTTTAGTTAAACTCTACTCAACCTTCTGCTTCTCAGATCCAGCTAAACAGCTAATAAGCCTTGTGGAATCCCGGCTCTTAATTAACACAATTATTTCCCCAGAAGGATTGGAAGTTTCACCAAATGTTCCAGAAGTCAGGTTTTACAGCTCTGGTTAGATTACTGTCTGTGTTTAGGAGCAAGGGTTACTGCTCCATATTCTATTGGTAACATACTTTTCTTAAATGCAATCACATCTTGAAAGAATGCCTGCTTTTTCATTGCACAAGGCATCTGTCTACGTGAGCACGTAACATTCTCAGGCAATAATCCAGTCACTCGACATGAAAAGACAACAGCCAATAATGCAAGCATGCCAATTATACATTAGCTGTTTGAAAGCAGAACCATGTGTGAGCCCGCACCTCTCTGAAAGGCCAGTCCAACATTTTCTAGGCCAAGGTCTGAGACTATGTGCTCCCTAGCAAGGAGCTGATCATCAGAAGCAAAATGCTAATCAAAGCAAAACCAGTTTCACCAGCAGCTTGCTACACTAACTTCCACCAGCGTGAGCGATGTACCTTCCCAAGGCATTCCAGCTTCTTTGAGGGCTATTAGTCCTTCTTGGGCTTCTGGCTAAACACACAGATCATTTTAAAGCCCTGCCTCACTTTTGTGGGAGCAGGTGTGAGTTTTAAACCACAGTGCTGAAGCACTTGCCCTTAACAGGACAGTCAATCATCAGACCTTTATGTTCCTTTAAACCATCCACAGTGTCTTCAAACAAAAGCTGGCTATGATACCCTTATGCTCCTACAGATTTCTTTCTCAAGGTACAAGAGTGAAACCATCTCTAAATACACTAGATTTCCTCTGCTCCTTCTGGCTGCACCTCTATGCTGAAAATTAATGCATATTTTCAACATATCACTTGAGGAATTTGGATGCACCATGCATCCAAAAGGTTTAGAAAACTGACAAATCTGGACAGCTTTACACTTTAAAACTCTACAAAGCACACTTACTGGCAGCAGCAGGCAAATGGCCAGCCCTTACACCTCGTTCATCATTTTAGCTGCACACAAACCCATTAGTCTTTCACACCACTATCGTAAACCAGCTGCGACTGGCACACAAGACCACAGAGAAGATGGAGGTCCTTCACTGCAGAGAAGAATGTGATCTGGCCTGACTGAAGTCTCCTTGGCCAGGAAAGGTGGGTCTGAGGAGTTGCTGTTGCTAGTGCTCTTTTACAGGTCATGGCTTTCTTCTTCCCACCCTGGTGGCTCATACTCCTGGGGGGCAGAGAAGGACGGGGCAGGGCAGGGAAGGGCAGGAAGATGCCTCCCTCCAGTGCCAGTGCATCATGCCTGGGGGCTGAGCCCCCTCAGCACCAACTGTGAGGCAGGGCCAGTGTAGGAACATGCCCCCACCTCCCTGGTCCCCTGCTTCTCTTCTGAGCCTCTATTTGCTGAAGCAGCTCACCTCTGCCTAATACCTCCTGAGTATTAAGAGTATAAGTATAAGTACAAGTACAAGTATAAGTATAAGTATAAGTATACCTAGAGGCTCCCCTCAGCCTCTCAACAGAAATAGTGCACCAGGTAATTAAAAAACCCCCTGAAAAACAACACACATAACCAGTTAATCACCTACATTTGCAATAAAAATGCAGTGTGACTTCGAAGCCCTAAGCTTGCCCCCAGAACCCTGTGTCACCTTTGTCCCTGTCAAGCCAGCTGCTAATGCCACCAGAGACTGCTGGCTATAGAACAGCCACTGTGGATATGCTTCCAGCCAGCTGAAGAGTTAGGAAATTGTGGTTTGGGAGGCTTGGGAACATGGAGAGGCAGCCAAAAAAGGTTTTCTGGCTGTTCAGTGTTTGGATAAGTCCTGAAATTAAATCCACAGAGTGAAGATCTACCTCCAAAACTGTCAGCCTGGCTCCTGCTCCCAAGAGACCTGCAAATGTGCTGAGGCTGCACTCAATCCCACTAGCTATGGCATTAAGGAAGATGATATTCAGCAGTAGCGGTCCCAGTGGAGACCCTGGGACAGGGCCTGGCATAGTTGCACATGCTGCTGCTAGTGCTCTTTTACTCTTCCAGGTCATGGCTTTCTTCATCATGCTGTAACTTACCTTGCCAAAAAAAGGACTTTTGCACTTTCAAAAGTTTCTCTCTTTCTGAAATGAGTAAGCTTTCTCCCAAGAAGGCCACTGAACAGTTCCTGAGGGTCAGCCATGGAGTAAACTAAGGAGTGTCTCCAATGAAGCATATTTCTCTGTGCAAGTGTAGCTCTTCAAGGAGCATCAAGCCCACTGTTTACTTTCACCAGACTGAACCTGCACTGACAGTCCCGTGACCAGCCACAGGCCTCTGGTTACCCCTACAAAGTGGTGTTTGGATGCAGAGAGGCTGTGCTCTGCAGCCCCCATGCCCTTTACCCTGCAAGGGACACCACTTTTCAGTCCCATGGCCTGTCATGACTGCTCAGCAGGGCCAGGTACCTCCAGCCCATTTGCTCTTTGACCATGGGTCTGCAGAGGCCTCTCCTGCCCCTTGGGTACAGAAAAAGGCAATGAAGACACCAGCATGGTCACTCCAGTGGGGCTCAGATACCAGTAACCTTTATTTGGCACATTCTCCCTAGCTAAGGCAGTCCTTGTCCCTGCCACCCATTCCTGGCAGCTCTCCTGTTGAAAAAGATGAATGCTGTGACAGTAGTCTCTGCAGGGCTGCTGGCAGCTTCTTGGCAGGGCTGGCAGTCCCTGGGCCTTCCCCTCAGTGCTCCAACAGGGCTGTCTGCACACCCTTGCTAAAGGAGACAGAAACAAGGGCCTCAGTTCTGTGGCTGGGCAGAAGGGCTCCCAATGCCCCGAAGTCTGGCTCAGGCTGGTAGTTCCTGGCAGTGCTGCCAAGGCCCGCTGCTCTAGAGGGCCTGTTGTGGGCCCTCGTTCCACCTCACTTACTCTTCCAGTACTCTCCTCAAGAGCCGAAACTCTGCCTGCTGCTCTGAGGCGCTCTGCTGTGCCGTGCTTTGCTCCATCTCCTTCAGCTTCTTGGCGTAGGCCTTTCTCAGGACGTGGGAAGGGCGATAGGGATCCTCAAACACATAGGGGCAGGACGTCTGCAAAGGCAGAGGAAGCTCTCCTAAAGTGCTGCCACCCATATCTGGGGCTACTCTCACAGCTTCAGCCAAAGCGCGTGCCTTGCACAGGCCTGGCTTAGCATTCACAAGGCAGTGGTGCTGCTCCCTCGCAGAGAGGGCATAGAGCAAACAGCCCACGCCACAGCCAGCTGCACGCTCCAGCCTGGGGCCGTAGGGACAGCTCCTCCTGCAGGGCAGTGGGCAGGCAGAAGGCCCCTGTCTGGCCCCCAGCCATGGCACTACTGCTGTGCTAGGACAGCTTTCCTGCTCCCCTGACAGTGAGAAGAAAGGCAAAATGTCCTTTTCCTGGGAGCTGCGAGGTGCATGCCATACCTGTCCTTTCTCAGTGATCATTCGGCTGCCAAAGTATTTGCGCCACACTTCTGCTTCCACCTCATGGCGCTTGGATGCCATCAGCAGCTGGAGCTCTCTTTCTTCCTTCTCAGTGTAGAGGGGGTGCGCTCCCTGAAGGCCATGCACACACCACACATGCAGCATTAGCCCCCTTGAGCTTGGGCAGGGCAGGAGGGCTGGGACCATGGGCAGCTCTTGCTGCCTCTCCTGCCCCAGCCCAGAGCCCAAGCCATGACACAGGTCTGGCAGAACCCTGTGATGTACCTACCACTTCTGAGGGTTGCAGAACAGCTTCAGAGACCTTCAATCCTGGCTGAGCTGGAGATGTGGGGTGCTTCAGCATCATATGGGTCTTCTCCTGGATTACAGGCAGGTGTCTAAAAAGGACAGCCATCAGTCTGAGCTTAAGGTAGCCGAGTGTGAGCTTGTATCTGTGGGATCATAGCCTGTCCTCTGGCACCACCCAGAAGTTCAGTAGGAGGACCACGTGTCCAGCAGGACAATGTCTCCAGGGCCCTTTGGCATCAGCACATGCACCCCAGACAAGGGAAGTGTCACCCATTATCACAAGTGATAATGAGGGTGATACTGAGGGCATGCCCTCAGCCACACCACTCCTCTACAAGGCTCACCCGCCTTGGCCAGCTTCCTTGTCTCTAGCCTGATCGATTTCATTCGACTGCTGACTGGCCTGAGAAATCCTCCGCCGAGCCAGGAACACTGGATCCAGCACACTTACTGCAAGCAGGAGGCAAGAGAAGAGCACACAGTCTTTGAGATCATGTAGGACAGCATGGGTGGCAGAGCTGCACAGTCATGCCACACAGGGCTCACCAACAATCCTTGCCACTCCTAGGAATCACAGTTCCAGGCAGGCCCCTTTCTTTTTTCCACACTGGATCTGCTCCAGAGCTGAATTCCCACCAAGCTACCCACTGCGCCAGGGCATGGTTTTTCTCATCTCCCTCTTATACCTTGCCAGGAGAAGGCACCCACCAGTGGGAAGAACTGGGAGGTACTGGGGAATCCCAGAGGCCCACTGGGGAAATTGGGTTGGTAGGGGCTGCCTGAAGCTCAAAGCCTCTTCCAGAATAGGTTGCCCCTCAGTGACCTCAGACCTCTTGCCCTCGTGAGGCAAGGGCACCCACAGTCCCCTGCCAGCACTCAGCTGGGATGTACCTCTGCGGGAACCGCCGCCCCAAGGCGCTGACCCTCTTCTGGGCTTCACGGAAATCGGCGGGGCTGATCGCTGGTGTGGGGTCTCAACTACAAGCCTGGAAAGAAGAAGGCACCAGCTGGGTAAAGCTGGGGCAAGAGGCTCCCTTGGAGGCTGATGCTTATAAGCTGCTGGCGCTAATCTTTGGGGGCCACTGCCTAGTCCTTGGAGGACACAGTGCACATGCTGCCCTTTCTGCCTGCATGGACCCTCGCGCCTCTCTCAGGGCACACTGGAAGCAGAATGGCCACTTCATCTGCAATCTCCAAGCCAGGGAGGAGTGAGAAGTGGAGAGGGAAGCTCTCCTGTGAAGTGGCTGCTCCTGCTCAAGTTTGGCTGGCAAGGAGCCTCAGCAGGAGGGTACCCCCAAAAGAGTGGCTGAGTAGGTGCTCGATGGGCTGAGCAGCCATCCTGCTCACCTTGGCAGTATGACAACCTCGTCTCGACTGACCCGACTAAAATCATTTTGGCCCGGAAAGGCAACAATGCTCATCATGCTGGCGTCCTGGAAGGGAATGGCAGTATATCAACAGACATCCAGAACATGTGCTGGTTGCTCAGAATGGTGGCAAACCGCCTTGGTGCTCAAAGACACAAAGGCTGCCTATCAGAAAGCCTCACACCATCTTCTCTTGATGTCATTAGCCCCCTCCCTCCCTTGGGCTGAGGCACTCCCAAGACTTGGACCAGCTCATTGGGAGTGTGTCTAGGCTGGGTGGTGAGACAGGTGACAGCAGCGCAGAGAAGGCAGCTGGAAGGTTTTGACAGCACATTGCCACAGCCATGAGGAGGAATCCCACAGAAATGACAAGCTCACCTCAAGAAGGGCTTTCAGCATGTTTCCTGTTGTATCCATCTCCAGCAGGCAGCTATCAAAGAAGGTCATGATGACCACTTTTGCTCGCACAGCAAGGATACCGATGCTCCTGAATGAGAATTCCACTTCTTTGTTGTCTCGAAGGGCCCCAGCAAAGCAAAGCAGGGTCTCCTGTACACAGTGCTCCACAATTTCATGGCGAAAGTGGGTCTCTGCAGCGATCTCCTCAAAGTCTGGCTGAACAACAGGTATCTCATCTAGCAAACAAGCACAGAGTAACAGTGTCTGTTCCACCACAGTTCGGCCAACTCAGAGACTAGAGGCCACCAGTGCCCAGCTCTCAGGCAACACTGCCAGACAGTGCTCCCCTTTCAGCTTTAGCCACACCTCCAGAACAGACATAGCGGACAGGAAAGGCCAAGCAAAGCTTTGCCTCCTGCTGTGAGCAACCAGCTGGAGCACAAGGGAGCTGAGCAGATGAGGCTGGCTCCTCAGGGAGGGGCAGGGTGCTGGGCTACCACACCTGTGCCCACACTCAGCACTCTGCAAGCTGGAAGAGTTGTTGTTTGCCATATCAGAGATGTTGGCACCAAGTGAAAATTCAAGGCCTGTATAAGGAAAGGATCCCATTTTCTTACCAGGAATTTTGGTCTCATCACTCTGAAGGTTGTAAAACATCTTCAGAGGCTTGCTCAGAATGAACATAGGTCTCTCAACAGGCAAAACCTTGCCCTCTCCCAGAGTGGCATGCACTGGGACAACTGCAAAAGTCCCAACTCCAATCTCCACTGCCTGAAAACACAAGCAAGAGGAAGTGCTGGCAGGGTTGCCCATAGGTAAGGAGGCTGCCAGATGACTTGCATGGCCCTGGGGATGGCACTTTGGGCCCTGCTCTGGAGCCCCAGAGGGGCACGATGAGGCACATGCAGGAGGCAAGACTCACCGTCTTCTGCAAGAGCTGTCTGTGGATGAACCGAGACATTCCAGACCAGATTTTGCAGATTTCTGGAAAGCAAATGAAAGCCATACCATGCTCTGAAGTCAGCATAGGCCACCATCCCCCATGCCCCTACCCATGCAGGTGACAGTGGAGTGCTCTCAAGCTTCCCCTTGCCCTGAATAAGCACTCTCACTTTTGGCTGCCCAGCTGTGTTCTTGACTGCCCCCAGGTTCAAAGTCCGCCCTGGAGAGGAAAGGCAGGCTGTAGTTTTGCAAAAGGGATTTCCACTTTTAGACACTGCCAGTGCCTGGAGGCCTGGGCTACTGTAGATTCCCAGATGAGGCTAACGTGTATGCCTAAAACACCCATAGCCAGATGGCTGTGGAGATAACCAAGGGTTGTTGGTAATAACAGACAATGACTGTGGGTAATAACCAAGGATTGTTCGTATTAACACGCTGTGGGAAAGGACAAAATGGGGCTGGAGAAGAGGGCCATGTGGAAGTAGAGCAGCATTTTTCTGGGACAAACATCTTTGTTCTAGATCCTGGAGATAAGAACAACACAGTACAGTGCAAGAGCAGGAATGAGGCCAAGAAGTGGGCATGAACTGTAGGGGGGGTCAAGACCACCAAAGACCCCCAAAGCCCTCTGACCCATTTCCTGAAAGGTGTGGAAAAACAGACTGCACAGGACAAATAGATTGTGTAGAAAGCAAGAAACCTATCTATGAAAAGGTATCCCTACCAAGCCTGGTCAGACCCCCCAGGACCCTGGACTTATATCCATGGGCTTATATAGTAGTAAGTCAGGGACTAACATAGAAATTACAATGCCACCTGTGTAATTTTTTAATAAAACTTGGTGAGTTCTTGTGGACCCTCTGATTTTTGTTGTTCCCTTCTGTTGCCTGACATCAAAAGAGAAAAACCCTTGCAACAGTGTTGAAATAGTAAAATAAAAAACAGGCCTTTATTTGGAAGGTTCCAGGTGTCCCAGTGGTCATGGACATACCTGGCATTGGATTTCTACAATTTTATAAGTTTAAGAAATCATCATATCTAACAAACTTTGTCCAATTAGAAGAGCAGTTGGTTAGGTAATTTCTCCCTGGATACTGCCCCACTGGAATTGGTCCAGGGCTTCTTTCCTCCACTTCTTGTTGTGTCTTCTCAGATTCTGATTGGAAAACAAAATGTACTTCTAGGTTCTCCTCTTGACAATAAGACTAAACAGTATTTCAGTAATATGTTGGAAGATTAGTTTATTACTCTAAAATCTAAGATAAAGGGTAGGAAAAATACTAGGAGCTATATAACTATGTAATAGTAATCTATAGACCTACAAATATATGAAAAGTATACAAAAAGCAAGTGATCTTTAGGCATCACCTCTACCACAAGCATCTATGAATCTTGGGTGCCCCCTTCTCCTTAAGGGTGGGACATCACAGCTACCAAAGCCACCTTCGAGCTCCAAGGCACAACAAGGCAGGGCTTTCCTTGCAGCAGTCTGTACCCTCCAGAAGGGTCACACCTATGGCCCCAGCCTCAGGCTTTCCACAGCTCGTCTCCATGTAATCCTGGCACTGACAGTGCTCCTGCAAGGGACCCCTGGGGCCTTACCCATGGTGCTGAGCTCCCTGAGGGTTGCAAGCTCCTCTGGCTCCACAGCATTATAGAGCAGGTACTTCTGCATCTTTGCCCCCCTGCACTGCAACAGTTGGGGAAGACGTGCTTTTCCTGCTACAAAAACCCTCTGCTCCTCTCCTCCCGCTCAACACTTCTCAAGTGGTGTCTCCAATGCTCTGCCACAGCCTCCTTCCACCTTCTGGGCAGCAGGACAGCTCCTGCACAGCACAGTGCTGGTGACAGCAGTCCTGGTGTCACCCAGGCCTCTCCAGAGACCGTGGTCCAGGGACACTGTGTGGAGCAGGAGTTGTTGCTGTGGGTGTCCCACTGTGACATCATGCCATGGGACACAGGCCTGCACAGAACCTGCCACCACACAGCCTCACCCACATTTGGCTTCAGCATTAGCAAGGGCAGCCCCACTGGGCACCCCAGGCTGCTGGACTGATGGTCCTGCCTACACATCTCAACTCATCCTCCCTAGCTGGCCACACAGAAACTCCTGGCACCTGGAGTGCAAATGTGCATTAGTACTGAACGGCTTTGCACACTCAGAATAGGACTGGAGAGGTCCACCCCAGGTCACAAGAGAAATTAACCCCACATTTTGGCTCAAAAGACAACATTCATCTCCTCCTATTCCCTAGGGCTCCTGGGATGCACCTCTTTCAGTACACCAGGATCCACAAAGGACTGCAACTGCACATAGGCTGCTGCAAATATACCATGTGCCTTGCACTTGCATCCTTCAATGCACAGTCACCCTCCTGGAAGACTCCCCTGGGCATGACTACTGCCTTCCCAAACTCTCCACCGAGCTTATGAAGATTCTTTGCACCTGGCTATATGCGCCCAAATTAACCATCCCAGACAGGGACTGATAACCATGTGCAGGTGATATAAGAAATCACCTTCCCTGAGACAGGAGTTTTGTTTGGCCATCAGCTTGTCATTTTCTCCTACTGACTCTAACAACATTATCCCTACTCACTGTTCAGGTAAACAAGGCACAGCTGAAACCCTGGTGGACCATCACAGCATTTTCACTTAGCCATAAGACAGGCCCCATGAGCATTTGTCCCCACATTGCTTCTCATGTGAAAGCAGAGGCTCCTTCATGGCTCAGGTGATTGCCCACCCACTGATTCTGCTGCAACACTGGCCAGCCACAAATATAAAAGAAAACCCGTGTGCAAGCATGTATAACTCAGCCACTGAGTATGGTGTACCAGGTTTGAAGGAATATGGACATGGATGGCTGTTGTTGCCAGGTAGAATATAAATAGCTACCATGAGCTGATGGCCACTCCAGATTTATTATTTTTAATATCGGCAAACTAAGCTTAACTTCTGGTTGTTTATTTTTAAACATTGACCAGTTCCTTTATTTAATTATATATGACTTTAAAATGCTGTTCATGAAAACTTCTTAGGTTTCCATAATACCTTGAGGGTGTCTTCTCATTAACATTTCTTAAACTTTCCATAAAGATGTGATTTATGGCCTTATTTGACAACTACTCATTGGACTCAGATTTTGAATTCACTGAGACAATCTCTGTGAGTAAATGTTATTCATGTACATTAGTGGTTTCCAAGTCAGGCAATTAACTTACAAATATTTGCAGGCTCCTTCTTCATTCTTTTCACAACACAGTCAGGCACAGTATTAATATCCAGTACTGAGTCTAATAAAATTTCCACTGCCTTCTGGGGTTAATAATGAACACAGCAGGGACAAAATCAGTATCACTGTATTAACTATCATTAAATAAGGTATCTAAGCATTAGCATCATAGCAAGTGAAAAGTTTCGTGTATATAAAAAATTTTTATTTTTCTGTTTATGTCATTCAAGTTCTAACTTTAACGTTAAGCCTTGGATTTTGAAATTAGCAACGTGAAAACACATTGTGCGTGGTCAATTAAGCTGAACTCCACTATTTCACATAACTGCAGGAACTATGATAACCAGAACTAAACTTCATTTCATCCAGTTTCAAACAAGTATTTTAGATTTTTTTTCATTAATGAAAATAATTGTCTGAATGCATTGATTTTAAGTATGAAATTCTCTGAAAAAGTTGATCCTACAGTATATATGCATGTAATTCAAATACTTGGAGTCATCAAATCTGAGGCATGTATTATGTCTGGTCTAGCACCTGGAAGTCTGTGGTAGAGGGCTCAAGGGCTATTCCCCACTGGCTAACCTAGGGCACTTGATTTAAGTGTTTGTGTGGACAAGAGGTTCTGTATAACCTGTCAAGCCAGTAAAGAGAGGAAAACACAAACCACATAAGTCTGAAGTCACCTCTGTACATAATAAAATGATGGCACAATCACATTTGGAAAGCTGGAAGGCAAAAGAAAATGCCTTAGAAGGATATCAGTAAAACAGAAGGGGAGAGAAGAGACAAGGGATCCCAGCTCCACAGGTGCTCAGGGCAGCGAACTCACCCAAGCACTCCCATAATCCCATCTGAATTATGCTGGGAGAAAGGGAGAAAGGCGTTGTTAATGTCTCTTGCAGTCTTCTCCCACTATGGATACAAATAACAGCATGAGTCCATAGGTCGCACAGGGTAAACACAACACAAACTTAAATGATGCCTGTGCATGGGTTTTCCCTGCACTCTTTTCTGTTAAAAACTTGATGATGGGAGGAGATGCACCATGTGAGCACTGATTAACTTCAAAATGCACAAGTCTGCATGGTTCTGGTCTGAGAAATTTTATTTATAGATGACCCCTACTAGGGAAGACCCGCTACCTGCTCATGCTGCTGCAACAGACTGCATCCACACTGGTTCTAAAAGTAATCCTTCTGTTCTTAATGTGAACCACACACCAACATGAAATTAATATTAGTTGGCATTTATTAGCAGTTTGGGTTAATAAGTCTATGGGCATAGAAAGCATGGCTTCTTAAGGCAGGCCTCTTCAGAAAAAACAGAAGTAACACAGCAGAGAAATACAATGAGACTTTGCTTGCAGCTTCATAATATGTGTGTTTTACAGATTGGAAGTGCAGGTGAAATACACACGGCAATAAAATATAAATTCTAAGGACTAAATCTAGACCATGCTGTCTGCTAAACATATTCTAACATACACAATTAAAATGACACAGTTTCGTAAGTATCACAATTTATCTTCTCACACAAATGAGAACAAAATTAGTTTTAAATGCCTCAGAAGCAAATTTTTTCCTCCTTCAGACTCAAACAGGGTTGAGGAGTTTTTGAACAAAGGCACTTACAGTAAATACCTGCAAGTATCTGTAAGCACTTGCATTTCTCATTTCCATCTTTATTTTTCTCCTTCTTCCTCAAAGCAATTAAAATCTTCCTTTTGCTGGAAGGCCTGTGGCGAGTAGTCATAGGGGAGTTCTGAGAGAGGATGAGGTTCTGAGATGAACCAGCTTCCTCTGGGTCCTTGGTTGGCATCACCTCCACAGTACTACTGGCAGTGCCGTGCTTCTGGTAAACCTTTCTTGGGGTCACCCTAGCAAGCACTGGTGGCACGTGGAAATGCTGTTTCCATTGCTCAAAACACTGAATCCAGCTTTGTGTCTCTGTCCAAGGGCTGACTCACTCCACTCATTTCCACCCTGACTGACCTAGCCCCATTTCATCTGGAAGAATCAAGCTGTACTTTAGGTAAGTGCAGCTAAATTGGGGAGATGATAACTCTATTTCTGCATGTCCACTCAATTAATCTGTTCCTGGACTGTCAGTGATAATAATTCTCTAAGAATTACCGATTAAGTCATACACTTAAAATTATTTTCTAAAGCTTCCTATTGTCATCTGAGAATTCTGATGGTGACTCTTGCCATTACAGATCATTACCGTTCAACATCATCACGTCCAAAATATGGATTTTGGTTTTGCTTGTTCATTCACAGGACTATAAATGTAGTGAAGGAATTACTACTTTATATTCTACTTCTTATTTGCTAGAACTTTCTTTACCTAATTTTCCCTCGGAGACTTTTGCAAACTTCTATTTCTTTATTCTTTTATGGTATTTTTCTGCAATTTTTCCACATCTTCATTATTACTACTGAAACTATTCATTGTCTTTCCCTTTCCAGTTTGTAAAAACCTTAAATTCCCTCCCTGTCCCAAACTTAAGGTTTAAGGGCTTTCACTTCTGGCTGGTATCAGATGAGCTAAAGCTCTAGTTTTCTGTTTTGCTAAATCCTAATTAAACTTCTGGCCCACATACAAATGATGCCTATTACCTCTGTGGCAGCTTTTTCTTTTGCCTAATCTAGAAATACTCATTTTCCTATATCTTTTGTACTAAAGGAAATTGTCTTTAAAGATGAGAAACTTTGCTCTGCAAACACTTAACCAGTGAATACCATGCAGAGATGTAATCTGCTTTCATACAGCCCTCCCAGCATCAGTCCAAGATGAGGAGTTTTACCAACCAGAAGACTAAGACCATTTGACAAAGATAGGACATAAATATTCAGATCAAAAAATAAATAAGTGAATTGATAAAATTAAAAAAAAACAAAAAAAAAAAAACAAAAACAAAAATTAAAAAACAAACCAAGGGCAAAATTAATCCTGATGTAAAGCCAGCTAGTTAAACTGTATTCTTGCTATTTAGCCACCATAGCCCAATCCCTGCAGTTTCCAGATGTTTATTACAGGATATGCCTGGACAAATCTTCTTTCATAAAAGCTCTTTGACACAAAGACATTAAGCTTTAAGTACCTTAACACAATAGTAAACCTTTAAAAAGGGATTTACTTTAACTTTTTATATACAAAAACAGCTGGAAACGGAACAGAATGACAATGAAGTAAAACAATACTTAGAGACAACCACTTAGTAAATCTCCACCTTCTTCTCCTCTAGGCACAAAAGAGAATTCCATCAGCACCATCTACACAATAGTCCTATTAAGCTTAACATTTTCTAAAAGATTAAGGGCCTGATCAAAAGAACACAGAAATCACTGGAAATCTCGCTATTTTACTTGAACAACTTTGGATCTGGTCCATACTGACTCCATAAGAGTAACTGCTTATAAGAACTCAGATTAAATCTGGAAGAAAATAACTCTGGTTATAACCTCCATAAAAATACAATAAAAAGGAGCACGTTTACTTTCTATTTCCTTTACTTTCCATATATTTTAGAAAAGGACATTTCCAGCATTTTGCTCCACAGTATAATCAAATTAACTTGGTCTGAGAAAGTGAAATGAAGATAAAACAAGGCATAGAAGTTGTTTCCAATTCTGAGATTTATCATTATTCACAGTGAAAATAACTACTATTTTATCCCTGAAACCTGTTTCATGCTGAAACAAAAATTATTTGCCAAAAATTGGGGTGAGAGTGGGACATGCTTTTTCCTTCCAGAAAATGCTCTCTGTATTGCTGGTTCCAGAGTCCCAGTTCTGCATTTTGTCCATGTCCCAATCACCTTTGGCTTTTCATCATAATTTCACGTGCCCATAAAATGCAAGATCAGACATCTGTAACTGAGAGTTTTACTCCCACTTATACACGTGTGTGTGGTCATGTACCTATTCTGTAGATCAAGGCCAAAAAATGAATATAGCATCAAATGATAGAAACAAGGAACATGATTCCAGAACATTTTAACTAAAATGTATGCTGGTTAGGTACTGATCATTCCTAATTTCAGGAAAGGCTTCTATTGTTTTGCATTGAGTTCCAGAGAAAATACATTTTTATTGTCCCTGTAAGAGAAAAAAGAAAAACAAAACCCAAAAAACGTGATCAAAGAACAGTTGTCAACTGGCTGACAAACACACAGATTTGTAGGACAAATGAAGCTGTGGCTACAAGCAGGAGCTCATCATACCCCAAGATAAAAAAAAAAAACCCAAAACTGTGTCACAAACTCCAGTGATTTAAGTAGGACTAGAACAGATGCCAAAGTGACAATGCTTTCATAGCCAAAAAGGTTAAACCAATTAGTAATTGTTTTTTACCACTCTCACAGATTGAAAGCTATTATTGCCTAATGCCACACTTGGCAACCAAATGGTACAAAGGAAACCTCTATTCTAATTTCACAAGTATTTTAATAAATTTATGCTAGGCTTGTTAGATTGCTAAGATATGATTAGCATCTGCTATACATGGATAGATCACAGATATGCTATCTCATCACGCAGCAATAACAAACTGGACAAGCTGCATCAGGTTCCAGATTATCAGACAGTCCCACTCCTAGCAGATTAGACAAATCAAGCAATATCTACCAACTTCTTCCACCTCAGGACAGATGACAGCTATGATCCAGCATACAGGGGACAAGCAGTACAACTGCCACTACAAAATTAACTTCTCTTTGTATTCTGAAGACATTTGAATAAGCCAAATGTGTTTATACCAGGCTGCATTTTGGCATGGCCACAGCATTTTTGATGCAGCACTGGAAGCTCTAACACTGCACTTTTCATACTGCCAAACCACACCAAGTTACTACAAAAATCTCCCAAACTTTTGCTGTTAGGATGCCCAAAGCACACATTTCTGCTTCTATCTCATTTCAGTAGGCAAGCTTAAAGAGAAACCTTCTCAGATTAGGCTCATGTGCCATAATGAAGTCCAGTTCCTGTATGGAACCTTCTTTCTCATGGCCCTAATTCACTTTTTTCATAGGGGAGAAACACTGTGCCCGTTATACCCATATAACGATTGAGGCATGGAGAGGGAAAGCAGTTCTTCCAAGTCACCACCACGAGCAAATCAAGAGCACAATCCTGTCTTCTAATGTTGGTACTACATAAAATGACAATTTCTGCCATTCCCTAAAAGCACATAAGCTCTGGAAACCGTTTTATTACAGCAATCACCTCTAGAAATGTGCAGTATCACTTTATTACCCAGAAAGCTCATTTTGGCAGGAAAAAAAAATACATTTATATACATTTTTTTTTTCTAGCCCCATTTTTTGTGTTTTCTCAGATTAGAGTCCCAATCAGGTATTATTCTCCCTCTTCCCACAGAGACCACAACACAAGGCAGTTATTTATTACCTGCTGAAAATTCTAAAAAGGGGCATTAAAATTTACAGTTTTATATATTACAGTTCTGTAGACAAAGGACTTCTGATGATGCTATAATTTTCTGAATTCTGATCAAGGATTTTCAGTTAATATTCTTCAATACTGTCCTGTAGGCCTATAGTTACACTGTTAAATCAATATATGCAACTATTATTTGGATTTTCTATCTTGGCTTGCAATAAGAACTGCATTTCTGAAGCTATTTATCAGCACTTTGGTCATGTCATAAAGGCTATTTCTTCCTTCCTGATTGTGCTTTTGTTCCTTTCTGTACTGAGCAAAGTACAGCAAAGGGTCGAATGTCTATAACCTTTCTTTCCAGCAAACTGAATGTTATAACCTCATTTCCTGGTCAGCTCCAGATTCCTAGAAACTACAGAATGGTGGAAATGGGGGGACAAAAGTGCTCCCCAGATCCCTAGCGCCCAGCATTACAGCAGCAAGGGAGAGCTGCAGAAAATTTCCCAATACATTCTTCCAGGAGAAGCTTTTCCAGTTAAAGCCCGTAGTAGAGCACAACCAGTAAAAGCAGTAAGTTCTTCCAAACTATTCCCACTCTGCTCTTGACACTGCCTTTTACAGGAAGCAATGATCCCCTTTCACTAAGTTTCCCCCAATTACAGGAAAATCTGTGAGAAGCACTGAAAGCCAGCAAACTCTCAAATGCTTTTCAGAGCTAAGAAAATCCAAGCCTTCCTACAACATTTCTGACATCTTCCCACTCTACCCTAAATCACATTTACATGGCTCATTCTTCTATTTAACACTTCCCACAACTTGAGTCTTTCCTGTCTTCACTTCCTTTTCCCTCCCTTTCCTGCAAATCTCTTTACTTTCGTGTTTAGCTCACATAGAGTTTTCACAGCGCCCATGTGATATTTTTCCCAACTGATCACTTATTTAAGTCAGCTCTCTGCCTTCTGGAGACAGACACTCCCCTCGTGACTGCACAGCAGCGCAGATTACTGCACGACTTCTATTTCTAATAAGCACAGCTCCTCTTTTTGCGTGGACATTACATGGCTTGTTTGCAATACAGCTGCTGCCTCCCACAGCTGCAGGATTTGCCGGACCATTCCTTCTCAAGCAGCAGCTGCTGCAGCTCGCAGCTTTCCGTGAGCGCGAAAGGCTGCTTTGGGCGAATGACGCTCTCTCTCCCCGCGGCAGCCGTGCCCTGCACCGGTCCTCGGCAGCCGGGAGGAGCAGCCAGGGAGGCCATCCAGCTCTGTGCTGAGCAGGGTGACCCTGCCAGTCATGGGGGTAACATTTTGCTGTCTCGAGTGGCTGAGTTGATCAGCCTCTCCCGAGAGCTTCGAAGCGCATTGAATTAAAAGACTTTCGCTAGAGGGAGGATCGGGTTTGTACTGGCCATTGCTCCTGCTGAACTTGGTTGCGGCCACACTGCCCTCTCCCCCCACTTGCACATCTTGCAGAACTACCATTTCTCTCCAAGCTCAGCATCAAGGTTCATGTAATTACATGTAAGCATATGCATATGATTGTATATGCTTGTGTTACTTCAAAAAGATTTGCATAGTAAAGCCTGCAAAATGAGAAAACACCAGTATTAAAGGAAGCAGGTGTGATTCAGCAGCTTGTTGTGGGCATGTGAGGAGACAGTCACATGTGGCTGCAGACTTCTTCAGAGCATATTGTGCCAACCCTCCACTTCCTCTAAAATCATAATCACCTCCGGAGCTCTTCTCACCATACCCAAGTGCTTCACAAGTATTCATCCATTTATGACAAAATACATTTGGCAACACTGTTACAGCCTTTCTTCAAACCAAGGAACCGGGGCATATGTTACATGCGTTAACACACAATAGCACGGAGTATTCAACATCCTTAGGTACAGGACCTTTCCTTCCCTTCCTTCTGCACTGTATACTGTAACAGAAGCCAAAGTGCTGCAGGTATGAACCAGCTCTGATTCAGCAGCACTGCTGATGGTGTGCACTGATCAAACAACAAAAGCTTTCTTGGGAAAGATCTTGTCCCAGAAAAAAAAATTGGGTACCTTTTGAGTGTTTCATTCCAACACACAAACTACAGGACTGACAGGTAGCAAAGAGGGATCTTTTAGTAACATATCACCACGATTTACAGGCTCACTAGAAGCAACAACATCAGGAACTTTGAAATCCAACATTTCTTAAGTCTGCTTATGCAACTTGCATACTTTACTAATCATGTTTTCATAGTTTTGCTGAGTGAGGTGTATTGTCCCTGTGCCCTGTAGCTGTGAGATCCTGCTGATCAGAGCAACCTTGCACATCCGTGAGGCAGCAGCAGCCAGGCTGGCTCAGCCTCTGGAGATCCCACTGCTGCACCGACTTTTGGTGAGGGAGACTACCTTCTGGTTTGATTTTTAATTGAAAAACTGTAATTGTAGCAACACCAGGCCCCGACTTGCATAATGAATAGAGTGTGGACCACTGAAATCTATAGCGCAGACTACTCCTGCTTTACCTAATTAAGTAACAGCTCACAGTTAGGAGCTTTTCTATATGCATATGTAAAGCCTGCTAATAAAGGGAGAAAGGAAACTAAGTTTTGTTGTTAGGCTGCAGGAACTTAGGAAGCTGCTGAGAAGTCTGACAGGGGATTTAGCTTTGTGGTTATAGCCTGACTAGTTTTGCTTTTAAGTCCAAATGTTGGGGTTTTTTAAAATTTTTCTCACTTACCATTTGTTTTGCTGCAGTTATAATTTTATAACCATTTCCCTATCCTTTAGTTACTGTGACCACCTTTTTCTGCTATTCTATGTTGTTCTATACAGATGTTCGCCCTTTTCCACTTTCTCCTGCTTCCTTACCACCACTGAGAGTATCAACTGTATGGATAAGTGTGCACATGCTTCATATCTACATCCAGCTCTAGAGAGGGGCCTGCAGAACCCCGGAAATAATTATTCTGAGAAAAACTGTGTTCATCCTCCACAGCAACTGTGTGGAACATATGAACTTGCACAGTTTCTGTCATGCCACTCAGTCCATGCCATTCAGTCCAGCCACTAAGCAGTTGTGAGGTGTCTAGCACAGAGTTTTCAAAGACCAACTTATAAATTTCTGAGAGTGCGAAAGTGTTTCAAGGAACAGCTTCTGTGGAAGAAGTTCCGAGGACTTATCCCTTTGGTGTATCTTCCTGAGAACGGCAACAAGTACTCCTGAGACCTCCATCTGCTAAAGTCACTATTCCAAAATGTGGAGGTGGTAAGATTTTGAATTGAATATTGCAATTTTTTTAGCATAGACAAAAAAAAAAGTGATCATTGCCTCATAAGTGACTAAACTGCTTTACAATTGGAACCTCCTCAATACTGAAATTGAGGTGGGCAAGACTATGGAAAAATTTTCCCTACACAAATGCAGTTTTAGGAGAAAAAGCAAGGACCTGAGCATAAGGATCTTACCAAGGGAAGACTCAAAAAATACAGTCTTGAATACTGGTAGTGAAAGTTGCTCCACCTAGAATAGGTTCGAAAATACAGATGTGTGCACTCTTCCTAAGTGGTTGCATAATTATAACATCCCTTTTGCCATCTTTTTTATTTTCCTTCCTAGTTGGTGCTATTGTTATCTGCTGCGTAGTTGGCACGATGACTCAGATGATAGAATTATGCTGGAAATTATATATACATGGAACACTGAGGCCCAAGAATGCAAAATCTTCTGGGCAAACAATCTAGAGTTTAGGGCTTTTTTGTATTTATTCTGTCAAGTACTAAACATACAGTATTATGTCTAAGAATAGAAGTTTTATATTTGAACTACTGCTTTCAAGCTGAACCTCAAAACAAATGGTGCTTTAGTTCAAGGTTTGAACTTGCTGTTGAAAAGAAAATCAACAGTGCAATTTTCTTTATCATGAGCAACTACATCTACCTATGCCTTTGAGTGTATTGTAAGAAGCTTAACAGAGTCTCAAACAACTGGAGTTTTCCACTGTAGTTTTGTCCTCATTTGCTCTGGTAATCATTCAAGCTTAGCGGCACTGGTTGAATTCAGATACAGGTCAACTGTATTTTGATGATGTTCAAAGAAATGGGTGCAGCCAATTGAGCCATACCATAGAAAAAGACATTTATAGAGAAAATAGCATCTTAATGATGCCTGTCCTGATCAATGTGATCATATTTTACTTTTCATCTGATTCAGTACCAGGTTTCTCTCTATGCAGAAAACTACCTTCCTGAAAATTCTAGCTAGATGATAAGTAATTTGCCTTATTGAAGAGTCTTTTGTTAAGAAATATCTTCTGTGATGTTAGATACATATGCCACCTCTTGTCTGCAAGTAAACAGATAAAATCAGTATTTTTGACTGACCACTTTGTATAAAGTCATTTTCATTTGTTTATAATGTATCTGCAGCATGACAATAAAAGTGAAGTTAAAGGCTGTCAGATTTGTGACTAATTATTACATTAATAGTAATGGGACATGAGACAATCTTATAGGAATCAGGCCAAATGTTAGTGTAAAGCCACGCATACAGAAACAACTATTTTGAAGTGACCAGGACCTTGGCTGCTCTGATCTGGACACTGTAAAAGGCCTGCTGATAGAAAACGTTCAGAGCTTAACTGTGGAAGAAATAGTTTTCTTCTATTTATTTCAATGCAGACTTGAATCAGCTAAAATCACAAGTCATTGAAACAGGCTGGGATTTTTTTTCTTTTTGTGATAAACATTATGATAGACTCTGAAAGCTGGAGAAGGCAAGATAATAGCAGTAGACTGTAGCAATCTACTGTTTCGCACTGAGCAGCTTCTTGCTGCTTGAGTAGTCTCCCTGAAATGTGTATTGAATGTTTGGGGGCAAAAAAAAGAGGCAGAAGCTGGCCTTAAGAAACTCCCATAGGATGCATCCACTGTAATTCTGTTCTAGACTCCTGGCACCTTCTGGAGAAGCTCCATCATATCTGATCACTGGTGGAGTACAGAGCATGTAATGAAGTCATACTTTATCGTCGCTTATTAAAACAGCTGTCTAAGGTCATAAATACAACGAGTAGTTTTTATCACCAGGAGCACTCCCATAAGTGTGAAGGTGATGATTAACATCGTATCTCTAGTTCTGCTTACATCTTCAACCTTGTGGCAGATGCTTGTCTCCGGGTGTTGTTTAAAAGCCATCAGAAAATGCCTTAATCACTGGTGACCTCTGCAAGAACTTTGGTGGCTTCTACATTGATCTGACATACGGAGTGCTCCTAGGCAAACGTGAAGACAGACTTTTTTATTGATTAGCCAAATTGTCTAGCCTTCCTGCTTTGTCTCCTCGTTGGCAATTAAGAGAGAAATCCATTGAGGGAGTGGTGGCAGTGAACCTTCCCCTCTGATACAAATAACCTTAATCTGGCCTCTCAGTCAGTTTGTGAAATAGTTCTGTATTGACTTCGTTTTGAAGCAGGATTTCATCATATGGCCCCATCAGTAATACATATACATCTTCCTCTTAGGAAGAAGGCTTTTTCTAACCATGAAATCTTTTGCTTCTTATTTACAGTCCTAATCCCATCATTGATTCCAGTAATCTTTCCTGCACCATGAGCTGTTATTTTCTTGAGGGAGAACACGGGTGGGTTTTGTTATTCTTTTTTTTAACCAAGAAATAATTAGTATTAAAACAAGGAATGACAATCTAGGAGCTTTGAAGGACAGGGGAGGCCAGTTCTCTATGTGTTTTTAACATCCAGACAGTAAAGAGGCTACAGTGTTCCTTAGCCTGAAACTAAGACTGATACCTAAAATAGAACCAGAATCATCATTTTGGTGACTCAATTAAACAATGGAGATTAGCTTTCTACACCCTAAAATATGATTGTGCAGGTTAGGATAGTGATTGTTTATTCCAGAACACAGCATTTGGGTGTTTCCTTATTTGTGTGACTCCTTTTCTGTCTGAGCAATGGAAACACTACACTTGGCTAATGAGAAATGAAGCATTTCCTCACCTCTTCCCCAGTAATCACTTATCTAACCCTCGACCCCAGATGAATACATTAATCCTTTAGCTCCATGTTTTATGGAAGGCCAGGACTTGTTCATCCTTATTTATGTGAAAGTAGTGTTTTAGACTTGGAACCATTTAGATAAATAATTTGGATTGTTCATAGCTTATGTTACTATGACTTCACTGCAACTCTGTGATGAAGGGCAAAAGAACTTGTCTGGCCCAGTGCCCTGGTCTTGGGGCACTAGCACAGGCTGGACCTGGGGCTGAGCACCCTCCAGATCTGGCAGCTCTTCCCCCTCTTATGCACATGCATTCAGTTTTGTGTGTTGATGATTCACTCTCCCACCGTGTATGAGTTAAATGCAAAAATTTTATCTTTAAAATAATCCGTGAGATTTGGTAAATGGAGGTGCCAGGGAAGTTCTGTGTGAGCAGAAGTATGATTTAGCATCTGTTCTCCTTGTTAGAAAGTGCCCCGTTGTACTTGGGGTGCCAAGGAGGGTTTTGGCAGGGGGGAAAGGTTTGACTTACCCAGGTGCCATCCCTGTCAGCACGGAGGATTAACAAACCTGGCATCCTCTCTTTTCATCTCCAAATCACAGCACAGAGTGAAATGCAGTGATATGAAAGATTAGTCTTCATTCGGCAAAGGAATTGCCAAATTAAATGATGACAGATGGAAAAACTAAAGGCCACAGTGTCAGGGGTCTGTCCATAGCCCTGGGCTTTAGGAAGAGGTAAATACACAGATCTCAGCTGGTGCTGCAGGAGGTACGTGTCCAGTGGAAAGCCAGCACTCGGACTGTGCTGAATCGATACCTGCTATCGAAGGGAGCAGCGCACAGCGTTAGGGCCAACCCAGTGTTATTAGAAAATGATATATTGCACATTAGGATGGATAATTCATGTCGCCTTCATCGGCTCAGACCGTCGTGAAAATCCATAAATCATTTTCTCGTTCATGTATCGCCTAAGTGCGATTTGTCACTCGGCATTAGCGGGAGGGCGGCCGCGGATCCCTGCCGCTTCCCAGGCACTGCTCGGAGACCCAAAATGGAGACCCAGCTGCGCTTGGAATCGCGGGGGCAGATCGGATCCCCGGGCTGCGGGCCCCCGCCGGGCGCCGCGGGGAGGGCGGGAGGCGGCTCCCCCCGCGCCTGTACACGTGTATGGATATGTGCATGTTCCCGCGTGGCTGCTGCCCCCCGGATCACGTCGTCTCTGCAGAAGCCTCGCGTGGGTGTCGCGCCTCGAGCGCGCGTGGGGAGCGCCCCGAGCCCGGGGATATGTCCCCCCTACCCCGTACCTCCGGGGCTTCCTCCGGCCCGCGGAGGAGAGCACGGACACGGGCACGGACACGGACACGGGCGGGCTCGGTCTCCCGGGTTTCGCCCGCTGCGCCCGGGCCGCCCGCGTTCCTCGAAGGCAGGAGAGGTGGCCGCTCCGGGGGCTCCGGCGGCGGGGAGAAAAGGGCTAGAGCCGGGCTGCCCCGGGTCGCGTTCAGTGCCGGGCAGCGGCCGCTTCCCTATGCGCATCCACCGGTCCCCCAGGCAGGAGAGGCACGATCTCCGCTGTCCGCGCCTGGAGCTGGTGGCAGCGGACGGGCAGGTGAGCGGCGGCGCTTCTGCACGGAAGGGGAAGGCAGCGAGGTCCCCGTCCGCATCCAACGGGCAGCGGGAGCAGCTGGGGGATTCTGCCGAAATTTTTCAAATTTTCTGGAAAACACCCGCCGGAATCGCCCCGCCGACTGTGCCCCGCGCTGTCACAGAGCCCAGGGGTGGGTAGGGGGCCACTCTGAAGGGGAGGACAGGATTCGATTTGGGGGAGAAGGGGCATCTCCCTGCCTGCCGCGCCGGCTGCCTCTTCCCTGTGCCCCCCTCCCGCGGCGAGGCAGTACCGCCTGCCGCAGCCGCACAGCC
>VXAZ01005707.1:348235-383221 GCA_013399875.1 Gymnorhina tibicen | reverse complement strand
CCCACCCCCCCAAACCAACCTCTTCCCCCCTCCCCCGATCCCTCTCTCTCTCCACACGCTTGCAGGCGCGGACACGCGCGCGCGCGCACACACAGACACACACAGACGCACACACACACACACACTGTAGTGTGTATTTTCGGAGGAGGAGGAGGTGGTGGTGGCTTTTGGAAGAGGAGGCAGCGGTGGTGTCGGGGAGGGGGGAATCTCTTTCCCCGTTTGGAGATGATTGTGCTATTCCTCTTTGCCTTGCTCTGGATGGTGGAGGGGGCCTTTTGCCAGCTCCATTACACGGTGCAGGAAGAGCAGGAGCATGGCACGTTCGTGGGGAATATCGCCGAGGACCTGGGCTTGGACATTACAAAACTTTCCGCTCGGCGCTTCCAGACGGCGCCCAACTCCCGCAGCCCTTACCTGGAGCTTAACCTAGAAACAGGGGTACTCTACGTGAACGAGAAAATCGACCGGGAGCAGATCTGTAAGCAGAGCCCCTCCTGCCTGCTGCACCTGGAGGTCTTCCTGGAGAACCCCCTCGAGCTGTTCCGGGTGGAGATCGAGGTGCTGGACATCAACGACAACCCGCCCTCCTTCCCGGAGCCCGATCTCACCGTGGAGATCTCGGAGAGCGCCACGCCGGGCACCCGCTTCCCGCTGGAGAGCGCCTTCGACCCCGACGTGGGCACCAACTCCCTGCGCACCTACGAGATCACCCCCAACAGCTACTTCTCCCTCGACGTGCAGACGCAGGGAGACGGGAACCGCTTCGCCGAGCTGGTGCTGGACCAGCCGCTGGACCGGGAGCAGCAGGCGGTGCACCGCTACGTGCTGACGGCGGTGGACGGCGGGCAGCCCCAGCAGCGCACCGGCACCGCCCTGCTCACCGTCAGGGTGCTGGACTCCAACGACAACGTCCCCGCCTTCGAGCAGCCCGTCTACACCGTGTCGCTGCCGGAGAACTCGCCGCCGGGCACCCTGGTGCTGCAGCTCAATGCCACGGACCCCGACGAGGGGCAGAACGGCGAGATCATCTACTCCTTCAGCAGCCACATCTCGGCCCGCGCCCGGGAGCTCTTCGGCATCGCGCCGCGCACCGGGCGGCTGGAGGTGAGCGGCGAGCTAGACTACGAGGAGAGCAGCGTGTACCAGGTGTACGTCCAAGCCAAGGACCTGGGGCCCAACGCCGTGCCGGCCCACTGCAAGGTGCTGGTGCGGGTGCTGGACGCCAACGACAACGCGCCCGAGATCAGCTTCTCCACCGTCAAGGAGGCGGTGAGCGAGGCGGCGGCGCCGGGCACCGTGGTGGCCCTTTTCAGCGTCTCGGACCGCGACTCGGAGGAGAACGGGCAGGTGCAGTGCGAGCTGCTGCAGGGCGACGCGCCCTTCCGCCTCAAGAGCTCCTTCAAGAACTACTACACTATTGTCACCGAGGGGCCGCTGGACCGCGAGCAGCCGGGCGGCGACGCCTACACGCTCACCGTGGTGGCCCGGGACCACGGCGAGCCGCCGCTCAGCACCAGCAAGTCCATCCAGGTGCGGGTGAGCGACGTGAACGACAACGCGCCGCGCTTCAGCCAGCCCGTGTACCAGGTGTACGTGAGCGAGAACAACGTGCCCGGAGCCTACATCTACGCCGTCAGCGCCACCGACCGCGACCAGGGCGCCAACGCCCGCCTCGCCTACTCCATCCTGGAGAGCCAGATCCAGGGCATGTCCGTCTTCACCTACGTCTCCATCAACTCCGAAAACGGGTTTCTCTACGCCCTCCGCTCCTTCGACTACGAGCAGCTCAAGGAGTTCAGCTTCCAGGTAGAGGCCCGCGACGCGGGCGAGGAGCCGCAGCCGCTGGCCGGCAACGCCACCGTCCACATCATCGTGGTGGACCAGAACGACAATGCCCCCGCCATCGTCAGCCCCCTGCCCGGCCGCAATGGCACCCCGGCGCGGGAGGCGCTGCCCCGCGGCGCCGAGCCGGGATACCTGGTGAGCCGGGTGGCTGCGGTGGACGCCGACGACGGGGAGAACGCCCGCCTCACCTACAGCATCGCGCGGGGCAACGAGGCCGGGCTGTTCCGCATGGACTGGCGCTCCGGGGAGCTGCGGACGGCCCGCAGGGTGCCGGCCAAGCGCGACCCGCAGCGCCCCTACGAGCTGGTCATCGAGGTACGCGACCACGGCCAGCCGCCGCTCTCCTCCACCGCCGCCGTCCAGGTGGTGCTGGTAGACGGCGCGGGCGAGCGGTCCGGCGGCGGCGGTGGCCCGGCCGCGGGCACGGGAGCGGGGGGCGGCGGCGGCGGCTCCGGCGAGCATCGCCCCAGCCGCTCCGGGGGGGATAACTCGCTTGACCTCACCCTCATCCTCATCATCGCCCTGGGCTCCGTCTCCTTCATCTTTCTGCTGGCCATGATCGTCCTGGCCGTGCGCTGCCAGAAGGAGAAGAAGCTCAATATCTACACCTGCCTGGCCAGCGACTGCTGCCTGGGCTGCTGCTGCTGCTGCCCCTGCTGCAGCCGGCAGGCGCGGGCCCGCAAGAAGAAGCTCAGCAAGTCGGACATCATGCTGGTGCAGAGCTCCAACGTGCCGAGCAACCCGGCGCAGGTGCCAGTGGAGGAGTCGGGCAGCTTCGGCTCCCACCACCACAACCAGAACTACTGCTACCAAGTCTGCCTCACCCCCGAGTCCGCCAAAACCGACCTGATGTTCCTCAAGCCCTGCAGCCCCTCTCGCAGCACCGACGCCGAGCACAACCCCTGTGGGGCCATCGTCACCGGCTACGCCGACCAGCAGCCCGACATCATCTCCAACGGCAGCATTTTGTCCAGCGAGGTAAGGACTGGCACCCCCCGGCACCCCACACCCCCCGTAGCCCCCGCACTGGGGGATTTCATCCACAAGTCATCCCCAAACATCCTTCCCAAAGCTCCCGCTCCTCCTCTCCCGGCGGGAAAGGCGTTTTGCATTCCCAGCCCTCCTTCTTTCCCCTTTAATCCATCCGCTATCTCTCCCCACTTTGCCCTCGCCTCTTCGGGAGGCTTTAGCGACAGGCGGGGGTCTCGGAGGGGGTTGCGAGGTAGACACACACACACACACCCACACACACACACACACCCACACACACACACACACACACCCCGCTGGCTCCCTCCCGCTCGGGCTTAGCAGCTGTTGCAGCCAAGCGTGTCCCCCCTGAGCTCCCCCCCTCCCCCTCCCACGCCTGTGCCTCTGAAGGACTCCGGAATCTGGCCCCGGCTGGGCAGCATCGGGGCGCAGAGATCCCCCCGAGGCAGCGTTAGCCGTGAGTGGATCGCCTGTGGGTTGAGAGATGGGGGGGGTTACGGCTCTTTGCAGAATCTCTGCACTTGACAAGACTGAAGTGACGTGGGGTGTAATCACAGGATGTTCTGAAGCAATACTTCAAACCCGTGTCTTTTTCCTTCCTGAAATCTTTGCATGTGCAAGTAAGGCTTTGGGGGAAACCGTTTCCCCTTCGGGACTGTGACAATCACTGTAGTTAGCAGGAGCTTTAATTAATTTGTGAATTAGGGTTTAATAATTGATTTTTCTTTACTCTATCTGAACAGGTCTTTATAACCCCAAAGTTTGCAAAGAAAAGCAGCAAGAAAGAGTTGCTGTAAAATTATGTGCTGAGACTTAAGGTCCCCTGCAATGTTGCTTATGTTGTGTTGCCTGGTGTGTAGAGAATTTTTATCAAAGCATATACCATGCCATATTACTCCCCCATTAATCATTTTGTACTGGGTTAGCTCATACATATTCTCAGTACCTCTCTGCCTGTGCATTAGTGAAAACCTCACATTCTCTCTTAACATACTGAAACCTGAATATTGTCCAGTCTGACAAAGGTAGTTTGAATGGTATGTCTTAAAGCATTAAGTTGTGCAGTGAAATTTCTAATACTGATTTTTAATACTGACTTTGCCTCAAAATATCTATAAAACTCTTGGCTTCTGCTGCCTCTTTGATGACTTGAGGGTGTCTCAATGTATTTTTTTCCTTATGGTACAGTAACAGTACCATCTAAGTAGTCCACAACACTAGAAATAGTTATGCTAATTTTTTGTGGGAGTCCTTGTGATGCTCAACAGTGTGCACTGTGAGAAAACGTCAGAATCTTGTCTCAAAAAACTCCAGAAAAAATCCCTCGTGCCTTCCCATCTGTGTGACTAAGAGCTGTTTTTTCCCCCCTTACACTCTAGAAACAGATTTTGCAGGCCTACTTGCAGCTAAACATTACCATTTATAGTGAATATGGTGAGCTGCTCCCTCGTGTATTTTCTGCTGCCGGTTACAGAAATATCCAGAGTTAAAATATTTCCCAATATTTTCTTTTTCCTAGACAAAACATCAGCGTGCTGAGCTCAGTTATCTAGTTGACAGACCCCGACGAGTAAACAGGTAGGAGCTCCGTGGCCTTGGTTTCCTCATGCATGCTTTAGTAAGTCTGAACGGGGTGCAGAAATGTGTTTACTGCCGATGTAATGGAGTAGTAAAGCAGTGGGAAGTCGAATGTGTGTAGATGCACTAAATGAGTTTGAATTATCGCTTTTCTAAACTAGTTTCAAAACTGACTGAAAAGAGAACAAAAATCTCGGTTTCTAAACTTGCTTCAAATACTTATGAATAGGTTTCTGTAGGGTCTCCCAGAAAACATTGTCTCACTGAGCTGAAATTCAACTTAAGTAAATGCTACCAAATTACTTTTACCGACTACACGAAACCCAGGCGGAGTAATAAGCCTTGCTGTCCCTTCCAGCCAGGCTCCCAAGGTCCGAAAATTCCTCATTTTGTTTATGGTGGGCAGGGCGCCTCCGTGGAAGCCGTGCAGCAGGCAGGAGTGGGGGGGGGAATGCAGCACCGTGTTTGGCCATGTGATGGCGGAAGAATGTTTTATGAGTTCCTCTTTCATGTTTATTCTAATGTAAAGATGTTTCTGTGTCTAGTTCTGCATTCCAGGAAGCAGACATAGTAAGCTCTAAGGACAGTGGTCATGGAGACAGTGAGCAAGGAGACAGTGATCATGATGCCACTAATCGAGGTCAATCCTCTGGTAAGTCTGATAAGAGAATGGAAATAGTGGATCTTTAAGTAGGGAGACTAGAAGGAACAGTTACTTGTAGAAATGTAATACAAGAGAGGCATAAATAAGGTGAACATATTTATTGTATGGGAGGCTGGGTTTAAGTCAGCTTGCTGCTACAGTTACCTGGACAAGGAGGTAATTTTGAACCTCTTTTTGTCCCGGAGCAGTGTTTATTTTATTCATTTGTTGGGGGGGGGGGGAAATTGGTGTGTTATACTGCATCATTCATGGTAGCAAAACTTCCTGCACATTAAGACAAAGTTGTTGGTACATTTTATAGCACTTTTTTTCCTATGGCAGATTTAGAGAATTTCAAAGCATTAAGCAATTTTGTTTAGTAGGCACTTCAGCTGGCATGGCAATGGGAAGTGAAGGGGGAGTTCCCAAGGGAAAGAATGGACCCAGTGATTGAATGACAGCCAGACTGTGAGGGGTTTTTTGCCGTGGATCAGTGGAGACACACTGGGTGCTCTGAATGTGTAATACCTTAGCATTTTTGGAGGATTGTCTATTAGTTCAGATTGAGGCACCATATAGTGCAACTGGTCTCCATGTTAATAAGGTATTATTAAATACATTTTCTTGACAGAGGAAAGAAAGGCTTTAAAAGACTATGAATCACTTGGAAAATACACACATTGCAGTGTTATGCCCATATGTAGGGCTTGCTGTCTTAGTTCTCATACTGTCAGCTTGCTTCTGAAAGGAACATTTGTTCAGAGCCTGTGCATTAGAATTCACTCTCACCCTCGCACTGCATTTTAGCTACAAATGCTGTGCTTGCTTTCCTACCACAGCCTCCACAGGTCTGGTACATCTTTGTTCAATACAGTGTTGTCTTTCCCCTCGTTTCCTTTGTGCTCTGTCATGTATAAGGATTTGCTACAACTGTGTCATACAAAATACTGTCAGTAGTCCTTTTTTTTCCCCCCGACCCCCACCTTATAAGATACTGGGGCAGGGGACCCTGTGCTGTCCCAGCAGTGCTGCCTCACCCGCCTGCTCTGTTAATGTCCCCTATTTTCTTGCTGCTGTAGTCACTGTGCCCTTAACGATGGGAAACCCAGGCATCAGGGGAAGAGGAGGCTGCCACAGGGCCTCTTTCTATTGCTGCAAGTCATTAATATGCAGACCTAATGAGACTTGAGAAGAGCCAAGAGTCTCTGGAGCTCCCTGCTTCTTGCAGGGCTTCATGCTAAGTGAACAGAGTGTCTATTTTGTGTCTGGGAACCTGACAACAAACCGGGTCTTGCCAGAAGTTTACATCTGAACACAGAGCCTCTTTCATTTTTGGCCTATATATGGCGTATGATTTATTATTGTTCAAAAAAGCCATGTATTTAGCCTCCCCCCTACCCTTTCTTTTGCACTGTTTCTGATGCAGCAATCAGTGCTACTGAGTTATAAAAAGCTCCCTCTCCTCCTGCCCTCCCTGCATTCCAGTTTTCTTTCTCTTTTACGCATTTTACTGCAGCAGTCATCTCCATGAACATTTCAATCAGCTTAGTCCCTCAACATAATGAACCATAATATCCAAACAGGAGAGAGAAGAATAAACATCTGCAGAAGGGGCTGGATTTGACTGATGGTGGGAATATAATCATACAGTTTCACATCAACTGAAAGCTATTTTCTTTTAGATGCCTTCTGTGCTGTTATTGTTGTGCCTCTGTTCTTTATTCTTTCTCTCCATTTTAAAAGTAGACTATGAATACTTGTCATATTTGGCATTGATCCTTAGTGGGGTAAATTCTTCTTCATTTCTACTTTATCAAATAGTGGGAAAAAACTATTCTGTGCTTTTAAATAATTTCAAATCATTTAAGAATCTGATGTGATTTGTGAACTTCTGTGTCTTCAATGGTGATGACATACGAAGTAATGAACGCTGACAATTAGGCTTGGTCTACTCAAAATTAATAGTTTGAAATGAAAGAATACTCAGAATTTCAAAAATCCCATCAGATTCTTAAATTATTTGAAAAAATTTAAGAATCGGATATGATTTGTGAACTTCTCTGTCTTCAATGGTGATCACATAGTAAGTAATGAAAGCTGACAATTAGGCTTGGTCTAGTCGCAATTAGTAGTTTGAACTGAAAACTCAGAATACACCAATTTCATATATTGGTGCTGAGATTTGAGATTTAATTTGCATGCACCATTTTCTTAATGCTAGTCCCAAATAAATATTTCAATACAAAACTCTGTAGAAACTGCTTTAATCTTCTACATACTTATTGTATACTTTTCCTGTAAGTTTTGGGCTGAATCATGCTGTCTTGATGCAAAGAATGTGCCCTTTTACCTCAGCGATGACAAGATATTTTGACATGAGAACTTCATTCTTGCTATTAGCTTTTGATGATGAATTTTATGGGGAAAAAAAAAGGAGCATAAATCTTGTTTGATCTCGAATTGCTAGAGGAAATATAGAGGGAATGTCTTCGCAGTACTTTTGGTCATTCTGATGCTCTATAAGCAGTTATTTCTAAATTACTGAAGGAAAACACACTGACTGATAACATGGCAGCAGTTGGGGCCGTTTTTTTTCCAAGATGTTCCCTGATACTGTGCAGCATCGTATTTGTTTTCAAAAGCATCTAAAAATATTTAGTAGGTAATTCACACTGACAGACAAAACTCGTCCCCCACCAGTTTTAGTCAGCAGCAGGTTCAGCTGGCAAAACATCTTTTTACTGTTCTGTACATGACTTCTGTCACTAGTGAACAATCCTGTGGCACACAAGTAGCTCTTCTGTACTAGTCCATTGCTAGCCAAACTGGGTGTCAAGGTCAGTTATTAACTGGGAAGGAAAACATGTAGGATGAAGCTCTATTACACTGTCATGGCTTTATTCTGCACAATTATTTAGTGAAAATTCTGAACTAAGCTGTTCTGCATATCGTGAAATGTTTCCTTGGGTTTTGAAATTAGATCATAGTTCACGTTTTCACAAAATATGTTTTCTTAAAAGTGATTTGATCATGTTTTAAATGTGCTGAAATGTATGTAAAGGATTCATATTTTTCCTGATAAAATACCACCTGAATGCCTCATAATTATTCACATTCTTACCTACCTTAACACTGACAATGTACTAAAGTACTGTCATCTGCTTTTGGCAGGGAATGGCAAGTAGTGAGATGCTCAAGATCCTAATTTTTGTGGATTGAATAGTTGTTTCATTGACTGGTATAGTAATATGAGCTTTTTGAAAAAATGACTTTACAAAGGTGAAGTAAGTGCAGGAGGTTTTCGGCAAACAGAGGAAGGGTTTCTCAAACCCTTGATTCTAATGACTTGTGCTCCTCTTTGAAAATTGTTGAGAGAAAAGCTGCTACTTGCTATAGAACAAATGCAGCTCAGACCATGCTTCTACCTCTTACTAACACACTGTATTTCAGCCGTGTTCTGTAGGAGTAATTCTCAAGCATGAGGTTAGTTTATTTCCCATGGTTGATTAAATTCTTGGCCTCCCTTGTGAAACTGCCAGCTTGGGTGCCAATTAATACTCTGCATGTGTGTACATTTAAATTGTATGATTAGACACCTGTCCTGTAAGATTTGGACTTGTGCCATCAACTTATTTCATATGGTTGCTCACTAGCTACTTGGCTTTCCCAAGCAGAGTCCTTCACAGTATTACCCTTTCCTCATGGAATTGGCACAATGTCTCGGAGGCACTTCAGGAAGGAATGCCCAAGACGTGAAGCCAAGTAGATGCACTGCTGTGTATATCCTATAAAATGCATCAGCTTTTTTGATCTGTTTTTAGACAGTTTACATTGGTGACTGGCTGAAACCTGAAATTAGGTTTCTGCCAGTGGGCTTTATGAAGGGAACTGATAAGGGTCTAATACAAAGGCACAGGGTGAAACACTGGCTCACACCTTTTCAGTACAGATTAGGGGAATGCCAAGAGGGTTCATTATTGAAGAGGAACTGCCATATTTCAGTGTCCATAAGGAGAAGAATAAGAGAAGTCAGAAGAAGAATTTTAGTGATAAAGGGACAGAGAAAACCAGTATTTCTTCTGAGCCTATGCAGACTGACAGCTAAATCCTGTTTTGAAGATCACTTGGGCAAGAAGTCTATCTCAGATAAAGTGAGAGTGAACACAAAAATGGCTTAGAAAAGTGCTTTGACTCAAGCTAAGGGCTATTTCTATTTCTTTTTTTTTTTCCTTCTTCCTTGGTCTACATGATTAATACTGTTCACATCTCAGTGGTCCAGATAGGGCTTTGAAGCTGAGATTTGGAAGAGCTGAATATTGAAGATATTTGAGTCTTTATTCATGTTCTGATGCACATGAAGTCAGTTTTATCCAAGGCAGAACACCAATTATTTAGCCAGAAAGTGTGATAATAACTCTGTTTCATAAAGTCCAATTCTTCAGTAGATAACTACAAAGTAGGTTAACATCATTATCCTTATTTACCAATACAAAACATGAATCATAGGGAAATGAGTAACTTGCTCATTGACAGTCTAACCAAATGGATAGTTGTTCTGGGAAGGGAGCTTAAAAAGGAGGCCTGGTCCCTACATCACACCTATCTCACATCTAAGTAGCATAGAAGAAACATGAATGTCATTTAGTTCCAAGTAAAAGGCAAGGTTCTGAAAAAAATTGCACATGTTGGGGAAAAACCCCTCCCAATAATGGTAGTGCAAAAAATACTTTGTCAGCATTTAATTTGTATTTTTATTTTTTATTACATCTTTTACTCAGTAATACATACAGAAGTGTTCACTTGTTGCTCTAAAGGCTTGGTGTATGGTTCTTCTTCCTTAATTAAATTGAGAAAGGACAAATTATTTGAAAATGGGTTTAGACCTAATTTTTGCTTTGACCAAAACCATCTTTCAAACCAACTAAAACTCACAGAGAAATTTTGCTTTTTTCCTTTTGAAATATGAAAAGGAAGCAGATTGGGAATATGCTTCCAAAATGCAGTGCTGCCAAGTATCTGATTCAAAGCACCTGAGTTCAGGTAATTCAGACATCAAACTTAATTAACACCTTTCCTAGTTTATGGCAGCTTTTGAGGGAGGGGCCGGGGTTTGTTTTCCTTCAAAATCTGCAAAGTCAAGGTTGTGAGAGAGCTCATATTGCCCACTGGCCCACCTGGTAATAAGACTAGAAAAAAAAGGAGTGAACTAGTTGCCTTTTCCATGGGCTGTTATACCAATGCTGCACTTGGAATACTGCTTATCACTGCTTATCACTGTCAGAGCTTCAGTGCACTGTACTGTCTGTTTGTATCCACAAAGGGCATTTGAAATTCGTAACTCAGAGCCACCTTTAAAATCTCAGTTTATCTGTATGCAAGGTCTAACAACATAACTAAGTGAAAAATACAAAGCATTTTTCTTTAATGTGGGCTTGTAATTGTGATGGATAGTTTAGTTCAGAAGGATCGTATAAATATATATATATAACCAGATTTATGAGGGAGATGAGATGGAAGTATTATACTGCTGAACATTTCGTTATAAATCAAGAACATGATTCTTGGGGTATGAAGGAGTTCTGTGCTGTGTGTCTCACTTCTTTGCCATGATATGTCCTTCCTCTTTGAAGAACAGCAAATAGCCTTTACCCGTCCCCAGCCCGTGTTAAGTGTTTTTCAATTAGAACCAGATAATTCTATACTATGACCCACAGGAAGAAGGTGGGGGAAGAATAGCCAGCATTCATACCACAGGCAGTGTAAATTGCATGGCTGCACAGGGATTTTGAAAATAGGCTGCTAATTTGAATTTCTTTTCTGTCAAAATACTAAACCCAAGGGCTTGGTTCCGCACCTGTTAAACTCTTAGGGACTGTTGTGACTGATTCGAGCTGGAACAATTCCTAACCCTTGCCTCTCTGAACATTTTGTTCCCATTCTAAACAAGCATTTACATTTAGCTATGTGTTCCAGCAGTGTATATTTAAATTCTGGTGTACATAATTTTTTTTCTTTTTACAAGTTTTCATCTCGAAGAGGGAAGAAATTTGCAGTACAAGCTTACATTTTATATCCACTACATTCATTACTTTGTTTATTCAAAATCCTGATTTATAGTGGCTATAACATCTCTTTTATAATAAACTGTTATATAATACTATTCAGTGCACTGCAGTAGACAAGCAGTATTCAAAAGGGAACAAAAAAATATTTAGATAGAGACATTTTGCAGTTTAGCAGCTGATGTGAGAACAAAATAGTAAAATGGAGGGTAATTTTCCAGGTGAAATAAAGACCCATGAAGGGAAGAAAAGGGTATATATTTGAATATATACGCTTAAAACAATGTTTTTCTAATCTCTCCCTCCTCAGAGACTAAAGAATATAATTTAATATTTACCCTTAAGTTTTTCTTTCTCCTGCTATCTTTCAGGAAATGTTGAATGAATATGGTCACTGATACACTATCAGCAAAGTGGAACTGTAATCATTTCCCTATTAAATGTAGGGCTATTTGTTTTTTACATGTAGCTTTGCCAAGAAGTCTGCAAATTGTAATAACCATTTTGTGTTTATTGTCCCTTAAATCTTTGGAAAGGCAAAAAGTTAGATTCATAAAATGTGTCTTTTCTTGCATAAGAGATATTTTTCTTCAGACATTTCGATACATGAGATACACACACACACATGGTTTTATAGACATTTTTAGATACTAATTTCTTCTTGGGAAGCCTGCATCGAAATATTTCTTTTCAGCCTTGATAGCTACTACCAATACAGAATTTATATTTGTACTATTTTTCTCCTTGCCTGATGATCTTCATCTGATTCCTTAAGCATATCTGCAGTTCACATTTGCATTCTTCAACAGTTCACTGATCAGAAATTTATTTTCAGACTTCTGCATGCCAATTACCAAGACAAGCTTCTAATCGAAACTGGACCTGGCATTGTATATTGCTTAATTTAAAATTAAAAAGTCATTATAAAGTGAGATTATTCTGAGATAAAAAGCTTTTATTTTCATTTCCTCATGGGTGCTTTTCTGTCTAAATGATTGCCTTTCTTACTCAGGAACTTGTTGATAGCTCATAACCTTTGTTCCTTTCTGAAGAGATTGTTTTTTGTAGTGTGAGATTACATAAATATGATTAATATGATTCAAATTATAGTTCAAAACTGTGGTAGAATTCTTAATATTAATCCTCACATTGGAGATCAAGCTAATCCAGTTCTTTACAATGTTGGCTGGTAAATGAGCTACGTTACATGAATCTTATTACAGAATCACAGAATTAACTAGGTTGGAAAAGACCTTTGAAATCACTGAGTCCAACCTATGCCCTAACCCCACCTTGTCAACCAGACCATGGCACTGAGTGCCACATCCAGTCTTTTCTTAAACACCTCCAGGGATGGTGACTCCACCACTGCCCTGGGAAGCCCACTCTGATGCCAAATCACCCTTTCTGTGAAGAAATTCCTCCTAATGTCCAACCCAAACCTCCCCTGGCACAGCTTAAGACTGTCCTCTTGTCCTACATCACAGCTGTTCAATTTTTTTTCCTATTTCTGTTACAAATAGTGTCATTTCTTTGTAATTCTAATGAAATGCTTGTAAATGCAGTGTTTATAACAGATTTAGTTCAGTTTCGACATACACCTAAGACACTCAGTTCTCTTTATAAATACAAGAAAAGGAGGGTTTTTTTTACTGTTCTGCTTTTCTGTATGATGTTGAAGACCGTATTGGTTTAACCCAAACAGCAGCTAAGCCCCACACAGTTGCTTGCTCACTCCCCTAGACCCAATGGGATGGGCAGGATAATCAGAGAAAAGCAAAACTTGTGGGCTGAGATAAGAATAGTTTAATAATTGAAATAAATATAATAATAATAACAAAACTGAGAAAGAGAGAGGAATGAAACTGAAGACAGAGAAGTACACTACACTTGCTCACCACCCACTGATCCATGCTCAGCCCAGCCCTGAGCAGTGATTGGCCCCTCCCTGCCAGCTCTTCCAGCTTATGTAGTGGGCATGATGCTCTGTGGTATGGAATAGCCCTTTGGCCAGCTCACATCAGCTGTCCTGGCCATGCTCCCTCCCAGCTTCTTGTGCATTTCCTTACTGGCAGAGCGTGGGACACTGAAATGCCCTTGATTTAGTGAAAGCACTACTGAGCAACTACCAGAACATTATTGTATTACCAACATTATTCTCATATTAAATCCAAAACACAGCCCTGCACCAGCTACTAGGAAGAAAATGAACTCTATCCCACCCAAAAGCAGGACAAACCAACTTGGAGATGCTGGTATTTATTTTAGTCTATCCCTGTGATTTCATACACCATTCCTCTCAAAACAACTATAATCCAATGGCTTAGTGACTCATAGCCAGGAAATATTCCTTTGGAAGGCTGATCTGAAAGTAGTCAAAAGCAGCATAGCTTGTCATTCGAGATCTTAACAGCATTAAAGGATTTGTAAGCAAACAGTTTTGCATTGGCACGGACAATTGTTTGCTTATATAGGGGAAGCGTTAACAATTTTTTCGATAGTATCCACAGCCACATCACACTGGACTACGGGTGCCTTTGTACTGCTAATTGCAGTATTTTATTATAGGCTTCTGTCCCATTTCTTGGATGACTTGATGATAGTGAGGACTGCTGCAGCAGCAATGAAAACTGTCTCTGAAAGAGTGATGTAACAATTGATTAAATAAGCTCTCCTGATCACTTGAAAGCTCAGTTTCTACTTTGTAACATCTGCTTTTAATATCAGTGGGCTCCATCTGTATACCAATATATGCACAGTCCTTTATAGGACTCATTAATGTTTCATTTCATAAATGAAATCTGTGATTCCTCAATCCAGACTTTTCATTTCTTTGGTGAGAGATATATTTATGAAGAAACAATTCCTTCATATTCTTAAGCAAGTATTTTCCACCGGTGAACTACAGACATCAATCTACAAGTGGAATCGAACCTTGTATGGATGGGTTCTAAACAGTGAGATCTGCAAGTGATTTTGTGAGACAGAACCACCGATACTCTTCTTCTTGTGGTATTTTTGTGTGTATGTGAGTTTCTGGCATTTAGTTACGCTTGTTAAAGGGTGTCTTTCACTTCTGAAGACTGGACAGCCAGATTTTTTGTTGTGTTGTTGTTGAGGAGATGAACTAGTGGAAGAAGTTCTTACATCATTTCTCTTTACACTCCTCTTTCCTTGGCATAATCTTTCTTATCTGTCAGCAGCTGTTCATGATGCTGAAGCTTATATCTGTAGTTTCTTTTTCTTTCATGCTTGCAGGCATGGATCTCTTCTCCAATTGCACAGAGGAATGTAAAGCACTGGGCCACTCAGATCGGTGCTGGATGCCTTCCTTTGTTCCATCCGATGGACGCCAAGCTGCAGATTACCGCAGCAATCTGCACGTACCTGGCATGGACTCCGTTCCAGACACTGAAGTGTTTGAAACACCAGAAGCCCAGCCCGGGGCAGAAAGGTCCTTCTCCACCTTCGGCAAAGAGAAGGCCCTTCACAACAGTCTGGAAAGGAAGGAGTTCGATGGACTGCTGTCTAATACACGAGCGCCTTACAAACCACCATATTTGAGTAAGTACTATTCAAAAAGCTGTATGAGACTGTTCCCTTTGCGGGAATAAAAATTAGCTTTTTCTGCTTTTCATGCTAGGAATCATACAGGCGCAGTTTTAGGAACAGGGGGGAAAAATGGCTTCTCTTGGATTCAGGCACCAGTGAAGAAGGCATTATTCAGTGCTTTTTTAAAAAAGACAAAATCTTGATTGTTTTTAGTGTGACATCATTGTCAACAACAAAAGTGTCAGCTAATATTAGTGGGGGAGTTGCTCAATTTTGTTTCCTGATGCTGGCTTATTTTCAAAATTTTCTTGGATAGATGGTTTAAACATTGAAGTTGCCAGGCTAATGTTTTCTAAAACTATAGTTAAATTGAGAGAACAGTCCTAGGAGCTCCTTTTCATAACTGAGAAGTATCTTGTGAATGAAGAATATGTATATTATTTTGAAGTAGCTATTTACATAGTTTGGAGGAAGAAGAGAAAACCTTTTGCCTGCAGTCTGATCATCTTTCAGCCTACATAGTATTGACTCTTCTCAGTGCTCCTCTGTGCCTTCTGTCTCATTCCAAAATCTTGCCTCCTTCTTTAGTCACCTTTTGACTATGGTTTTGTGGCATGAGTGTGATAGATCTCAAAAAGACCTTCATAATTCCTTTTGGAGTCTGAGCCAGCTGTAGAAGCCTTGAGTAGCACTTTGATCTAATACATCTTTTCATTCTATTTAGCTGTGTTCTGTATTTTTTTACAGACTTTAATTTCCTTGACATCAAGAATTTATGATGTTTAGCTCATCCAAATAAGCCAAAGACATTAACACTGTAATATTGACCCTTTTTAAAGCAACAGAGGTCTTTTAGGTCAGCAGACTGACAGTAAAAGAAAAAAGAATCTCTCTGAATGGTATCAATTTATTTATTTTCTTAAAGCATTTAGTTGCTCTGAGGGGTGGTGCACTAGCAATCCTGATATGTGAAGATCTTTGCTACAGTTCATTCTCAGCACAGACAGCTCAGTTCTCCCTTCCTACTTGGCTGTCCTGGTATTTGCATTCATTCAGGAGAGGTCTTTTTACCACTTCACTCTTTAGACTCACTTTACTCACAACTTTAAATTTGACTACCAGTTCTGATATGTGAAAGCCATTCCTAAAACACCTGTCCTGAGACAATCAGCTTATTTTGTGTGGGCTAAAATGTCATGTGTCAATCCTCCGGTCATATTCTAAAGACCAGAAATTTCAGTAGGGCCTAACCACTTTCAGTCTTTCCCGAACTGATCTTCCATCACTTATTTATACAAAGCATTCTTTGGCACTAAGCCATGATCTAGCAGTAGTGATTTCATCACTGTCACCTCAGTTAAAAAATGAACTTTAATTTAACGAGTTTGGTAGCATTGTTAGATGGTCTAATCACAATGGGGTTCTGGTGCAGTATGGATGTTGCAATGATGATTGTTGTCTGGTACAGATACAGAACACCACAATGGTAGTTCTGTTCTGGTTTGTTCTAGGCCTGGGTGTTTAATTTTAAATAGCAATGACATACTTATTTTATTGATAGTTTGGGGATTTTAAATTTTGTTACACTAGTGTAAGTAGTTTTGTTGAACAATGTCTTTACATAGAGACATTGATCTACATTTTACATTTTTCTGGTACAAGGGCATAAACAATTGGAAGTAAAATAGCAGAAGTAACCAATATAAATGAGTGTTATTATGTAATCCACACTTGACAATCCAGATTTTTTTCCTTGACCCTCAAAGCTAAAATTTCTACAAAACAAGACTGATGCTTGTCTGGTTTATTTTCCCTTATTTGTTATTTTCTTTTTGGTATTTTAGATTATAATTGTATAGCAAAGAACAGGAACAACAAAAAGAAAGTGAGAGCTAGAAATGAGTAAATAATTTATTATTAATAAATTATAAAATGAATAAGGTAAGAAAAATATATAAGAGGAAGTTGATTTAGGAAGGAACCTTAGTTGATTCACTGTGTAATTGCAATTAAAAATAAAATTAAATTCAACTTCTTAACACAGAAGACCATGTCAAAATCACTTTGTCAGTAAAATGATTTTTTAAAAGAAGCAATTAAAATGTATGAAACAGAACCCTTGTATTAAGCAAAAACACTGGATAAAAAGTTGTAGCATGTAGTATGAAAATGGCCACACGATAAATGAGTAGCAAAGAATGAAAAGTGTATTGCAGAATGCAAAAACAATTTGAATTTAATAGGTGTCTTAAAAAAAAAAGATTCTAAACCAAATGATCAGAAAAGAGCATAAATTCTAACACGTGAGTTTTAGGGTAGTAATTAGTGAACATAAGAGGGATGCCTGAGAGCAAATAGCCAAAGGCATGCAAACAATATAGACAACTTTTAAGATGTCAGGTGTAGTAAGCTGGGAGAGACTTGGTGGGTCTCTTGAGCTGCAGTTAGTGAGGACAAGGATGTGGCAGAGATTCTAAACTGTTTCTTTGCATTTGTATTTACCCGAGAAGGGACAAAGACAGGCGTATCTAGGAAGGCACCTATCCCAGGTAACCATTTTAAATAATTGTGTGAAAAATGGAGGAGGATGTTGTTGAAAAATCTGTTGTTAAAAAACAAATAGAAAGGAGTCAGTGGATTATGTGTTTCTTTAATTTTTGGCTTTTAACAAGAGCTAGTAAACCAAAGAATGACAGAAGTTGTGTTTATCACTTAAAAATGTACTAGAAAGCCCTGTAAATTAGAGACCAGTGAGGAGCCTCAGCATAGGACATACATTTGTAATTTAGGGGTTTTAGGAACAAGGTAGCTGGCATCTGACCAGGAAAGTAGTACAGAAAGATTGTCAATCTATTAGAATTTTGATACAGTGAGGGAGAATTAATCAATAGAGTGTATTTGAACTGTCAAAAAAACCCCTTTAGCACAGCTTCTGTGTAGTAGAAGAAGCTCCTAAAGTAATCAAGTGTTGTCACAGGGCAAAGCATTACCAGACTCTGTGCCTAAGAGGAAAAAATCATAAGGATAAATGGAACATTTCAGCAGGAGCAGAGTTCCCCAAGTGTTTATGCAGAAATCCATGGAGTTTAAAAAAAATTAATTCTCTAGAAAAAGCGGTCAGAAAAAGTGTTTGCAGATGACATAAAGGGGTTTGGGTCGTTTGAGTCTCGAGTAGCACATGCCCCTGATGTGCAGTGAAGCGTGGGCAAACCTCGTTTGCTTCCGAGGTTCCTGGCTCTGGAATGCAGAGCCGCAGAGCCATGTCAGCACACTGGGATAGCTGAGGAACCCACTCCCTGGAGCTGTGCCCTTAGTCAATGGCTCCAAAGGTTAACTGGTAGCTCTTCGTGGAGCTTTCATGGTGCCACAGGAGTGTGTCTGCTCTGGGATTCCTGCACTGTGTTCCAATGGGTACGTTCAGTGCAGAACCTTAGAAAAGATAAATTAAGAAGGTGATGTATATTATCATGAGAAATTGGAATTCATCCTGAGAAGAAAAGACCATGGAATATTTCCCTGAGAAGTTTCCCACAATGTACCAAGCCAGCAAGGAGGAAATAAAATACCAGATTGTAAAAAGGAATTGAATTGAAAATACACTAAAAAAGTGCTACAAAACCCCTGCACAGATCATGTCACTATGTTCCTCTAGACAGTCTATTCTTTCCGTGGAAACACATGGCATAACAGCAACAATACTGAAAACAACTCTATGCAAACTCGTATCAAAAGCTGAGTACTAATTAATGTAGACAAGCTGTGATAGGGGTGTGAAGGGAAGGAGGCTGCATGAGAACTGAGAAGGTAAACTGCATGCTTTTGTTTGCTGGGCTCAATAGCAAGAGAGCAGCAAGGCAGCAAAACAACTGAAGGGCAACAGGGTCACAAACTGATCAGATCAAGCTCATTTGATAAAATGATACCAATTTGACAGGAATTGCAGTAACCTGTTGACCTTGTGCAGCATGATTGGAACTGAAGGCTTAATATAGTGGGCATTTGGGTGTTTGGTTCTTTGTGGTTGGAGGTTTAGATCATCGCTTGGATAAGTGAAAACAGCAGCTATATTACAAATTGTAATGTAGAAAAGTACACAAATCCTCATACCTGACAGAGTTTCTTTTTTGTTCCATCATCAAATTTTCACCTTGCTGGTCTAAGCCGTTAGACTTACTCGTACACCAATTTCCACATAAACATACATATTCTATGTATTATTCTGAGCAAAATATACTGTAGGTAGGTTTCTATATCCTTGAATAATATATTTTGAAGAATATATTTTTAATGTAAGTTTTATGTAATTAATATGAGTACAAGTTATAAAATTGTGATGGAATCAGTACACTGTAGGATTTTTGAAAATAAGTTTCTCATAGAGTGACTCCAGGATTCTCCTAACTTACATATTCTTCTTACTGTGTAACTAACACTTACTACTTCTTATTCATCCACGTGGTTTGAACACTGCCTTTCCGCAGATAGTTAAGAAATTTTCATAAAGATTTGAATGTCGTAAAACATGAAAGAGATTCTGAACTTGACTGGAGGAAATAAAATAAGTGAAATAATGCTGGTGAGGAAAATAAAATGTAGCTTTTAAAGAATTCCTATGTTTTCAATTCTAACCATTTCTAGCTAATTTTTTGTTCAGTGGTGGTTATATTAGCCATTATTTTTATACATAATATTACTGTAGTTACCAAACCCCCTAATCCAAGATTCAAACTCTGTTGGACCATATTCTGTAGGCTGTATAACAGAGACTGTCGTCACACTGAATACCTGATCAGTCTGATTCTGCTCTATTTCTAATACTTTGGACCAGGTCCTGAGAGGCTAGCAGTGGAAACAGCACCATTAAATCTATCTCAGGAGTATTTTGGTTTATAATTGATAAGAAATAGCTTTCATTTTTTAAAATATAATTTTGGTTCGTTCTAGATGGGCAATAATTTTATAATGCTTTAGAGCATTCTTGAGGTTTCATACTGACATTAGTGATAATTTTTCTTCCCATGAAAAGGTTAGGTTTTTTTCAATACACAAAACTAGTCAAAAATTGCCATAAAACCTTAACTTTCTATGTAGAAATGCTTATTTTGCTCTAAAAAAAGTTACTTTGGCAATGCTTAATCTACTTTGAAAGCAGGTTAAAGTAAACTACATAAGGGCACAGTTTCCTGCATGAAATAACAGTGTTTATACAAGGAGACATTCTGGAATAACAATTGTGTTCTAAAGTAGCCCCCTAGTTAGCTCTGCAACATTTTCTACATATGTTCAAGCATTTTCATCCTCACTGACGAAATGATATCATTATCATGGCAATTACTGCCAACACCATCAACATATTTTGTGTATGAATCAGGATTTTATCATGTTAGGTAGGATACAGAGGATAAAAAAGCCGGTCTCTTACCCAAAGAGCTGGTGTCTAAGCAAGGTGAATTGGAAAGGGGAAAAAATCCCTTTCTCCGGACATTTTGATTTGTGTGGCATGGTTTCTAAACATCAGCACTCCCTCTGATAGATGCACATAATTCTGGGCTTGCAGAGTCAGAGGATTTGGATGAGACTTGTTAGTATCATCCAAAGAAATTAAACCTAAGTTTGGCCTCATCCCATTCCTGTGCTTTTTTGGCTGGATCACCACTGACTCGCTCTGCAGCGGAGGCACCGTGAAGGTCTGAACACGATTTGGTCCCAGCACAAGTCCCTGTGTTTCTGTGAAAGTACACATGAAATCTGATGGTTTCGTTCCACAAAGTATTTGTCACCTGCTCAACTTGGTCTATCCAAGTCAAGTTTGTTTACAAATGAAATTAATAAGTTTTTGAAAGCCTTTTCACAGTTGAATGTTTAAGAATTGGACCATTAATTTATTTAAAGTAATCTACCACAGAGCTAACACAAAGCACAATTTAACTTCCAGTCATTATCCATCTCCCTGAATTAGATTAGAATAAATGACCTAGAGGAGAAAAATATTCGTGTATTTATACCAGGACAAGCAGTGCCTCACAATCCTTTGATTATTTTTCAAAGGAATAAAAAAAGTGCATGTAAATATTTATTGTGTATTTTGATCTAGTTAGGATCATAAAGGCCCAATTCTGTATGCCAGGATTTGTAACACAACATTTTCTGGTGATGTTTAACATAAATATTTGAAAAGATGTTTTAAGCAAGAAGTCTTTACTGTCTTGAAACAACTTTGCAAAAAAAGAGAAAGAAATTACACTTTGGTACAGTATGATGGAAGAAGAATTTTCTTTAGTTTTTTATTTGTTAAGTTACATCTAATTTCTGGAAATTATCTGAGTAGTTTTATCACAGCTCTGATGGACATAATACTATTCCATTTACATTAACATTAATAACAGCTATTTTGGATGGGACACTTGATTAATTTTTAAAAATGAGGCCTGTCTACATTTTTGCTTTTAAAATTAGCCTACATGATTTCTAGTACAAATCAGGTATAAATTTGTGAGCTGTCTGATCCCTTCATTAATAGTTTTTTAATTCAATTTGTGATTTTCACACAGACTTGAAGTAAAAAGACACAGAAGTAAAACCAAAGAAATTAGCACCAATAAATTGCATGTACATATTACAGTTCTTGGTCTAAGAAGAAAACATTGTAATGCTGGATATAAAAAAGTTATGCTGAAACAAAATTTTTATTGGCATGAATAAACAAGTTATAGGTGCACAGTCAAGGAGTTATTCCTTTGTGAATAGTACAGTTTTGTGCTCAAAAAGAACATTAAAACTGTGTGGATATCCTGCCACAGTGAAACTCCTGACTTATCTTCAGGGATTTATGCAGCTCTGATTTCTGCACAGATGAGAGTTTGCACATTCAAAATTTCTCAGCAGAAATGGAGGATGAGTTGAAAGGTCATCATCCAATAATGCTAAGAAATCTAATGGGAAACATTTTCTTTTCTAAAAAGTCTAGTAGAACGTTCCCTTTTTTGCTGTATTTGAAATGCTGAGATTTATTTGCTTATACCTTGTTTGGCACTTCAGATGCATCATCTCTGTTAGGTAAATAAATCTTATAAAAAACCTCCTACACATGAAAAAAAACTTAAACTTGTTGCTAATTAAAATATATTTGAGGGAGAGCAAGACTGTGATGTATTTTTACTCACAATAGTAGGTTCTTTATGATCTTGAATAAACCACTTCTGATGATTCAACTGTTCAGTGTTTATTGCATAACTTCTGGAAGGTATTTTTATCTTACATTCACGACTGGTTTGCATTCTTCTTGGGAATGTATTCTTCTTGCAGCTTCTGCTCAAGGGGAAGAACACTTACAGGGCATTAATGAAGCAATAGAAAGGAAATGTATCGTTCAGAAAGCTAATCTGGCCTTATAAAAAGCCAAAGGAATTTATATAAAAAGCCAAGGAAAGGAATTTGTAAATATGCAAAGATAATTTGGCTTTAGCCCAACAAAACACAACAATACATTACATTATTTTAATCAATTTTATGGAGGTAGTGAATATAAGAAAGTGAAATAAACATTCTTCTTTTAATTTTAAAGCATATGTGATAGCTCTTAAATACTCTTTGCTTCAATCTGTTTGTGTAACTGTGGTCTTGGACAGAATTAACAGTACCCAGCACTGTACAAAATACTGATTAAAAATTGTGCCCATCTTTAGGTTTACATAGTATCTTATATCTTAGATTACTCTAGAGCTCTTCCCAGCTACAGTGCAGGAAAATAATTGAAAAAGTTTTAAAAAATTAGTAAGTTTTATTTGAAAGAAAATTATACTTTAAGTTAGTCTTAAAAATATATCATTTCAACTACTTCTTTTCCTCTAATAGCTGTAAAAGTCTGTATTTGCCAGTTCTGACTGGAATGCATAGAAGTCTTGTGTATCTTAGCTAGCTCAGGCTGGTGCTATATTTATTCATTTAGGTCAATTTTGAGAGTGCTTATGTGTGCTGTGCATATACCATCTGTGGAGATTTTTCTTTTTAAATTATGAGATACCATTTTCTGTGTTCCTACCAGCAGAGTATGAAGAAGACCGAAAAACCCAGCAGAAAGATTGCTTTAAACTTTAGAGTAATTTTTAAAATTACTGTGCTACGCTGGTTTAAAATCCCAAAAAGCCTCTCGTCCTATAAATTTAAATCCTATGACAAAAGTAATTTAGCCACTTAGGGGCGTGAGTCTCTCTGGGAAGCATGGAGATGTTTGCAGTTAAAATTTTCAAAGGCACTATAGTTATTTATTTTTGATAGGCAAATTCTATTCATTATAAATAAATGCTGTTCTTCAATGTACCAACCTCCTTATTGTGACAGACAGGAGCTGGAGAATTGAATGTATGCCTGCTTTTGGGTCCGTGCACAGCAAAGTCCTTTCCTTTCTGTGTGCCTCTGTCCGAGGAGCTCCTCGGCCTGCAGAGCAGAGGCAGTTATACTTGCTTTGGGTCTTTTGCTGCACACAATAACTGTGATTTTCCACAGTCATTTCCACTGCTTTAATTTTAGAGGGTTTCCTATCCTTTTTCTTACTTTTTGTTGCCTTGACCTAAGTAGGAAAAATAGGGAGAACCACTTAAAGAATGCAACAAATAGCCAGTAAGAGAGGGAAGTGCATCTGTTTATCATGTTTGGACAAGCACACTGTAGGGATCGGTGTTGCTGTTTATCTGGCAAGCCTGTAAACAGCTCTATTTGTGCATTAACCACTGAGAATCCACATTTCCATGCTAGTAGTGTGATTACTGCTGCTGGGAAGTAGCTGTGAATGTATTTGTTTTAGAAATACAGTATGGCAAGGTCAGAAACGTGAAAAATTAAGTATTGGGTACCTTTTTGGAGAGGAAGCAGGAGATACAATTAAAATATAATTTTTAACTTCAACACCTAACAAAATGGTGGAAGAACTAAATATGATGTGGATTCACTGAAAATCCAAACACTTCTGAGGTTCTTTCTTTGTTAGGATTATGGTCTTTATTGGTTGAAGAAAATACAGTGGACACAGAGAAGCAAATTTTCAAAACTTGGTTCCTAAATTCTGCCTGAAAATCACATGCTCATATGAGTTGCAAGAGTAAATCTGTATTTCTTGCATACACATGGACCTATTTCATATGTGTAAATGGTGTTATTTTACATGACATTTTTATGGGTCATCAGAAGTAATGTGGATTAGAAAGGAAAAATAAAGGGTGCAGAGTAGATTCCCCAAAGAAGTACAGGGATGACAGACTCCTGTTTTTGCAAGTGAGCTGAGTCTTCTGACCTTATCTTTTCACCTTCAGCATCTCGGCTGCATTCAGCCCTGGAAAAAGATCCATTATGAAACTGCTTGAACGCAACCTTTCTTTATTCATAAGGAATTTCATAGATGCTGATATTGTGAATTCATCTTTTGTCAGAGTAAAATTCTGTCACTTTGTGACTTTTTTAGTTGACTGTTTGGGCTTTAATTTAACATCCATCTATGCTCAATTGGAATTTAGATGACAATTGAATGGAGCTGCACACAGCTGTGCGTATTGATATTGAGATCTGAGAAAGTTCTACCTTACAAAGGAGATGCAGTAATAACTTTTTTTCTGCTCTGCTTGAGATAAAGGACTGTGTGCTTTGTGCTTTCACTATTCTTTAGAGGCTACTCTAATGAATTAAACGGGATCCTTTCCACCACTGGAATGTCATGGTCTGTACTCTCACACTCTCTGGCCTCACTTTAGCCCATGTCAACCAGCTTTTTTCCCTAACAAGTCTGGGGCGTGGTGCCAGGGACCACTCCTGAAAGCAGATTGAATATATTCACATGCTGTGGCCCCCGTATATTGCTTGATATGGCTGAGAAATTTTAATAATGTGGATATAAATCATTCCGTTCTGTTAGCCTTAAGTGACAAAGAATGGTGATGGGCAAACTTCATTTATGGATAGAAACAAGCCAACACGCATTTTTGAAAAAGAGAAGTTTTAAAAGTCTTGTGAGAAGCGTTTGATACACTTAAGCGTTACCTTATTAAACTGGGAAAGGCTCCCTGAAATCAGAGCATGTGCTGCTCATGACAAGCGGTGTGCTTTAGAAACAGAAAATAAAACATTCAGAAAAAGAGTGGGAACATACCTGTCAGGTCCTAATGCCAGCTAATCCCTGCTAGGAGAGAGGAGTGTTGGAAAAAACATCATGGCAAAGATAAATTGGATAGGAATTCACAGTGTGATGCTGATGTAATGCTGTAATGCATGTTACCCCATGTAAGAACAAGTAAATTTAATTATTTCAGGCCAAATCCTGCATGAATAATTTAGACACCTCTGAAGGCCACCAAATGGTGATCTACATGTCTGCTTCTCCCTTGAACCCATAGGGAACTGAGGCACTTATGAGCAATTTAGGAGGAATGGTTCATATCCCTTCTGTTCTCCCCAGGGCACTGAAAATTTTAAGTCATATTGTAGATGGCGTTTAGTGTATTCTGCATTGGTTAACCCTCAAACTGAAATGTTCATTTTCAGGCTTGTCAGCTTAAAGAAATGTGTATTGCAGGTTTTGTAAGAATGCAATAAAAATGGTGAATTAAAAAAAAAAAAAGAACAAAAACAAATAGAGAAAAAAGAAAAGAAGATTGAGGAGAAGAAATTACTGTTGGATATAAACACATAAGCAAGATTTATTAAAAAAATAAAGAAAGGAATCAAATATTAGTTTTACTAAGGATAATACCAAAATTATTAGTCAATTGTAAAGGATGTGTATTTGGTACTAGATTATGTATGCAATTAAAATACGTTGTTGATAGAGAATTTGGAAATATTCTTAGGGAATATGCTCTGTGCTGTAAGTTTGACATTCATCAGGAGTAATTCGGGAGATTTTTAATAGGTCTTGCAGTACGTAATTATAAGAACTCTTGCAAAGTTAAATATTCCATGGTTCTCTGACTTTAATGGTGATGTCATGTATTATCTTTAGTGTTTTCACGTAGATAATGTGGTTATAATAGTACAGAAAGACAAAAAAGCTTTATTCCCACTGTATCTTGTGGAAAAATGGTCTTTTTTATTTTTATGGTACATTACAGAATATAGCTTAGTACTTTCTGTGCTGAGTTGTAGTGACTAAAAAGCATTGTTTCAGTAGTAAATAATCAGAACCAGAGATAAATCAAATCTGACATCTGCTATGCCGCTGGGCTGTTGCTGGGGGTGGAAAAGAAAATTCTCTGCATTTAGAACAGAAAATCAAATGCACATAAAAGTGTCTTGTGTGCAACAGAACACTGATGACAAAATCCAGGGCTTCATTCAAAAGACAATCCTTCTTAGTCATGTGCTTGATGTAAAGCACATGTTGATTAAGGTCACTGCTTAAATGAACTGGGACTTGGGTGGTTGTTCTTAAGAACTGAAAAGCTTTTTTTTATTTTCCCCTTTTCCAGAAGATTAGCTAAGTCCAGGTGGCATATAAATCTCAGAGCACCCAATAGCACCAGAGAAACATTATTTCAGTGGCTGTCATGATGTGTCAGCATTTGTATCAGGCATCTCACTTGCCATATGAAAATAGTTGCATGTTCCAAACATCGAAAATACCTAAATACCTCTTAAGTATGTATTTTCCAATCTCAAAATAAAGCTAAAAGAAGTGGCAATATGTGTAAGCCAGCAATTTGGTCAATATTTTTTTTCAAAACAAATTATAATCTGTTGTTGGTCTAGAACATGATGTTCACATTTGAAAAGTGGCAGTTTTGTACTTAAGTGCAATGGACAAACCTCTTGCCCCCTTTTCCTAGAGTAGGTAACACTATTTGTCAGGTTTACTGCTTTATGGTCAGTGCAGTATCCAGCACTCTCAAATTTTGGCATGTTTGGGAACCCTTCTTTCTTGAACTGGTTTAAATGAATATAGACATGGAAATGTATGCATTTAATGAAAGGAGAAAGAAAAGCACAATATATGTGGTTACATAGTTTTCTTTATATAAAAGACAGGGGGTTTTTGCATAATCATATTTGTGCCAGAAGTAAAGATATACTCTCAAAGGAGGGAAAGATTTTAATGGTCTGTGGAGATTATTTATTTAGCTAAAATCAAGCCTGTTTCCAGAGAAGTTTCAGCACAGCAATACAAACTTTTGCATTTTGGCCTACTCTAATTTATTCACAGCCTGAAGACCTGGTGCTCACAATTGATTTTCTTGTTTCACATGAAATCTGGGTAATTGTACCCATCAGTCCAAATGCTGTTGGTTTATTTTAGAAACAATATTTATATCTTAGATTTTGAAGATTGCAGAAGGAACATTTCAGCCATACTGAATGCCGTATCATTATTAGGGGCAAATTCTACCCTGGGACAACTGACAGGTTCACATGCATGAGCTTCTCCTGCCTTCCCTGTCGTGTCACATGCCAGAATTCAGCAGGCAGAATGTGGTCTCATTCTCACCCAACACCTTTAAGTGGCCTTCAGGATTCTTCAGGCACACTCATGAAACACACAAACAGTGATCACCAAAGACAGCAGACTGACATTAGGGGAGAGTCGATCTTATTTAATTATTTATCTATATTTTCAAGTACAAAAATAAGTATGTTCCATCTTCTTTTTTTTTCCCCAAACGATTTTATATAATGCAGAGTTAAAAACCTGCATTAATTGCGTAAAATGAAACACGGACATCTAGAATGCAAGGTGATTTATCCAAGAGCTCTCTACAGAATATATAGATTTGATGAACAAAATCTCTTCTCTAAAGCCTTGAAAGAAAAGAAAAATGTTCCCCTTAAACTAACTCATGAGGAAAAGATGTATGAGTAAAATGCTATTTTTATATTTGTGTACCAAAGTTTGTCGGACTGGATAAGACACTCTCTTTTTTATAATGCTATTAATGGAATATTCATAAAAGATTATTAGCAGTGTTTTAGCAAACTTCTTTAAGTAAGAGATCATTTTTTAAAGAAAAAAAAGACTTTATGGATTGCAAAATATACTGAGTTGACACCTGCAGTGACTGGAATGCTTTTTTATCCACAGAACATGGGTGGCAGCAGAGTAATCCCCATCCTACATCCCCCAGCCCCAGCCCCAGCCGTGTGTCTCACCCTTTACCTGGATGCACCACTACGAAGGGTGAGGGAGCTCCCGTTCACTTGTTGACCTCTTTCCAAAAGATATAGTTGCTGATATCTGAACTTGAGCTCCAAGTTAACTGGAACAGCCAGGTTATTTCATACAGAATATATTCTACCGCTGCTTAGGTCTTGGTCTCTAATCGCTTGGGCTGAGTTAGAGCAGGAATGCTGGATTTGCAGTCTGATTGGTTGGTTAGTCACTAGAATTATCCATTTCTGGCTCTGGTGAAGCTAATGGGACTTCGTGAAGAGCGATGTTTCATCTACTAAAGTTAACATGTAGACTGTAAGGCAAACCATCAAAATATAAGGACAGTTAAAATTAACAATGTAAATTTAAAACCAACCTTGCCATAATGCATATGAGGTAATTAACTCCTTTTTAAATTATTGCTCACTGCAAATGAAGCCAGAATACCTGGGCTGTTTCTGAGTGAAATGCAAGGAGTCACAGCCTCCTGTGCTCCTTCATCATTTGCTGTGCTCTGTGGGGAGCGCTTGATCTGGGTAGCAGGCATGGTGAGGCACACAATTTGTACAGGGGATCCACAAGAGACAACAGTGAGTGGAGTACTTGCATAAAAGCCCACATGTGAAAGCCTATGTGAAGGCAAATATTGCTTGGATATTGTCTGAAGTTAAAGAATGTGGAACTGAAACAAGATAAGAGTTTACACACTGGCTTTACCCCTGTTCTCCTGTTGCATAGGTTTTTTGATTTAAAAGAAAAGTGTTTAGGTCATGTTACTCCTAAGTGGAGGGGGATCAGGAGTATATCTGTAACAGCAACAGCATGCCTAGTATTTGATATTCTTTGGAAATTTTATCAAAGCAGTTCCTTTGGATCTTTAGGCTGTTGGCACTTCTGGGGGGACTCAGCAGTTGTTGTGTTAAGAGCAGAAGTAATGCTGTGGGCGTTTATGGAGCTCTTAAATATAGTCCAGAGGGAAAGTGACAATAGTTGTAAGAGGTATAGGATGTGTTTTCTTTCGCTGCTTGGGTTGCCAGCTGTGGAGGGAAGCACTGGGCCCTTCCTCTGTCCCTGTTAGACTAGCTACCACTGCTAAGCAGGAGCAAAATTTGATTCGGAGAGTTTGAAGGTGTTCCAAGCACAGGCAATCCCTTCTAGGCTTTGCCAAAAGAGGAGATGCTCCTGCCTGTACTTATAGTTGTAAAGTAGTAATCCAACATCAACCAACAAGATGGTTCGCAACAGGGTGAAAGGAAGATTTATTAAAGAGACAAGGGCTTTACAGTATTTTCTGTTCATTTCTGATCCATGAGCTAGGAATAATCACTGCATAATTTACTTTCTCTTTCCTGTTTCTTATGTTAGTGTTTTTAATTTCTTTTTCTGTTCAACTACCAATAATGTCTTTACATGTTTCTCCTACCAGTCTACACAAAACTAGCTCAATGTGGATGGGAGGCTTATTAGGGTGTATTGAGCAACAAATGAATCTTAATATATATTTGCCAGGTCTTATTTTATTTTATTATTTTATTTTATTTTATTTTATTCTGTTCCACACAAATTTTATGCATTAAGTACTCTTACTGTAACACTCAAAATCTTTGTTGTTTAGGGAAGGATCAATAGTCAGTACACCACAAATCCTATACCCTAAGAATTTAAATTTCAATGCTTGTGAATCTTTAATCATCTTGTTCACCTCAAATAATGTTAGAATATATGTACAATTAGTATAATTACATTATCAGAATTATGAAATTGCTTATTATTAAAGCCTTTTTTCTGACTACCCATACTCACACAGACTTGAAGCTTCCCTGTGTACTAGTTTGAGAGTTCGGAACAGGAGATAAATAGGGATGAAAGAGAGAGCTGTGATCTCAGAGGAGATATTAGGCACCAGAAATTATGGTGTTCTTGTTCCAGCTCTTACACTGACTCTGATACTTCCATTTCTATAGCACTTGCCATCTCTGGATCTCAAAGTGGATTATAAAGAATAGTGATTTAAACCTTCCTGCACCTCTAGGAGATAGGTAAGCAATGTTATTCCCATTTTACAGATGGAGAAATTGTGATACAGAGAGGCTTAGTGTTTCTTATTTAAAAGTTTATTTATGAACACACATGCATGCACACACACAGAACCGGAAGCAGATGTCAGAACTTTCATTGCTCTCTTTTTTAAGCTGAGTCCATCCTCCTTTCCATTTAACCTCTCTGATTTATATTCCCCATCTGTAAAAGGACGGAAACTGGTACAGACATGGAGAGATTTGCTTGCACATAGATTTCTGTGCAAAACCAGAAAAAAAGCCAAACAAACACAGAGGACGAAAGTTGCCTTTAAAATCCAATGCTTTTTTATGTGTTGGAAAGTTGCCTTTAAAATCCAATGCTTTTTTATGTGTTGGCAGAGGATATTTTAAGATTTGGGACAATTTTTGTAGGTGGTGAGAGTTGCAGTAGTTCTGCGACCTAATGCATAATAGTTAGTTATCGCTATACAAGGGCCTGATTGTTTTGTAATATAAGCATGTTAACTGAAGATTAAAAATTCCAAAATGCATCAATTTACATGTCAAAAGACCAGACACAACCAGTAACTCAGTCTCTGTATTATCTGAAAGATGGTGCCACATCAACATCACCAAGGCACTGTGTCAGACGGGAGTGGGGCAGTGGTGCTGCATAAAAGCAGCGATTGCCCCAGCTGCATCTCTGTTTATCTTCCTCCCAGCAAAGTCCTACTGTGTCTGTAGTGCAGCACGAGTTCCTCAGTGACAGACACCAATCTAGACAACTATGATTAAACATTTACAAGAGAACTGAAATTATTACTGAACTTTGGGAAAAAAAGTTTTGAAGATCTAACATAAGTCTTGTTATTTTTGCTATTATTATTGGAATGATTGTTTCTTGTAACATTAAAAAAGATACTTTAAAAGATATCTAGAAACTGGATTAATCTGATCATGTACTGCAACAAAACCTCATGAAGGTTCTAATCTCATTAATCTTAGACACAATGTTTAAAAAACATCTTGCAGAATCTTTTAAAAATTCCTTCTAATTCTGCTACTAATTTGCTACAGAATTGAAACATTGAAAACATCATCTATTTGATGTTTTAATTTTAACAACACATCTGGCAATTTTCTGCATGTTGAACAGATAGCTTATACAGAAATGGTTTTCACATTTTCCTGTGTGCATCCTGTAGCATAGGCAGGCTAGATTAGACAACGTACAACACCCACAGTAACATTTTCCTGTAAGCAATCTAACTTCCTTGTGATACAGTAGCTAGATTTTATACCTTTACTAGTGAATATATATAGGAAATAGGTATGGCTAATGTATATATTTATGTTAAATGGAACGGAGACTGGATGTGTTTGTGTGTCAATGTGCAAGCATCAACCCATACATGGATGGCTTGATTCAAAGATTCATTCAAAAGTTAAGATTTTTGTTTCAGTTGTAAAACTTCATGCAGAGAAGCAGCCTGAATTTTAGGTAGGGATTTAGCTGATTTGGAGCTAAGGTAACACCTGATTTTACCACTACAAGCTCTACCAGATAATAATGGTGCTGATGCTAATTATAATACTTGAGCAAGTGAGTTAGTTCATTGTTTTAATGTGTGACTGAGATCTGAATTTAACCTGGGGTCTTCCTGAATGCTAGTACAAATCATTTGTTACTTTTGCTCCCAATTACAGTTAAAGTAGCCAGTGTCTTGAGGTAATATAGCTACTGCAGCTGGTGGATTAGGATATGGCTTTGCTAATGCATTGACCTTCTTCATCTGTGTAACACGAGTTAATTTTCAGTCTGACAGTAAATACTGAAATTTGAATTGTAGCACTAATGCACCATTTTTTCATCTGTCAAACCAGACTAAAGAATCATTTGGTGATGAGGATAATGGTTCACTTTGAAAGAGAAGGAAAACCAGCTTCTGAATCTTTGGGGGAATTCTAGATCTTGCTTCAAATAACAAGCTGAACTAGGGAAAAATTAGGCTGTGAAATTCCACTAATACTTAACCTGTAAGTGTGAATATTTGCCTTATCCTTATACTGATTCTGTACAGGCACATTGGAATATTTGCCATGACATGTTAGACAGAATAATAAAAAAACTTATGAAATTTGGTATTCAGGCTATCAAGCCTCAAAAAGAGGCTTTCTCTGAAAAGTGAATCAACATTAAGTTGTTTGCTATAAAGGGAATTTTCAGCGACAGTTTGTGACAAGTTTTGATTGTTTCTCTACCCTCTAAAAAATCCTAAACCTAAGAACTGTTGGAGACTGTTTTTTCATTTTTGTTCCTCTCAGAAGTGTCTTTCTTTCTTTCCTGCAGCACGGAAAAGGATATGCTAGTCACTTCTACAGGACTTACCTGAAGCAGCATGATTTGCACAAAAGAAAGTCGACCAACAAAAAGCATCAACTTTCAACTTCATTATCTTGGCCATCCAGTTCTGTGTAACTGAAGGATTTGTGTGCTGTTGGAGACATCCTGGCCAACAATAGGACCTAATTGCTCTCAGCAGGCCTGAGAAATGAGTTGAAATGTGTAGAACTGTAGAAACTTCAGAGGCAACTGATCTTGCCTCTCTGATCAGTGTGTGCCTGTTTACAGCACTATATATCTTTCTCTCTCCAAAATGTCACTGAGCCCTTTAGATGTTTATATTCACCACAAAAAGCCAATCGTACAGATAAAAGAGATGTGCATTATAAATGCAATATCACTGTTTTAAACTTGACTGTTTTATATTATTTTTGTGTGATTGAGTGTTCCCCGAACTATTCCAACTTTACAAGAGAGATTGTGATCATGTTCTTTTCACCTGTGGGTCATAAAAAAGTTGTTAATCTGAAGACCCACAAAATTATCAAAGACATTTCTGTAGTTTATACACCGTGTTGCAAAGTGTTTACTGTACTATTTCAAAGCTTCTAAATAAATATAAAATATATATATATTATATTATATATAATTTTCCGAAAAACGTGGTAAAACTTAGTTGATTTTTAAATGGATTCATACAGTCTACACCATACACTAAAGTGAGAAGATAATTCAGGGTTCCTAAGCTATCATTGCTAAAAAACAAAAATAAAATAAACCTTTAATAGTACTTCCCCAAAATTCGTATTTTGGTCAATCCTGTTTTTCTTGTTAAAAAAAAAAAAATGCTGTAAGCAAAAACATTTTTTCTAAAAAGTTGAAAGGAATTTTCAATGCCAAAGATGCAGCTGTCAGTATTACCCGAATGAGCGTTATGTACTATCAGAGGTATAAATCACTTTCCATTATTTTGATTATGTTTCTATAGTTTTTAATTTGGATTCACAAAATCTTTTATAAGGCTCTATAAATTCACCTGTATATGTTGTTAAAAAGAACACTGGGTGTCTGTACATTTTGCAATGTAAGATATAATGTAAGTGAAGTTAAGTATTTTAAGAAAATCATCCCAAGCTCATAAATATGTATACATACATACATACATACATACACACACACGCAAACACCCACACATCTCTCTTTGACATAGTTTTGTGAAACTATACAAACATATTGCCTAAAAATATTTCTCTTGTGGCTAGGAATAGTTGTTGATAGAATTCAAATTACAAAGGCGAAGTATATGCCAGACTCTTTTATCACAAAGGAGATTTCCGATTAGGAACATGGCACATTCTCAGCTGACCCCTGTCCCATTGAAGTTAAAATGGTGTTGGCCACCATCTTTGTTGGGAAAAGGATTAAGCCCTTGCATATAATCTTTATGTTCTGTAATAATTCTGTGGTCTGAAACAGTATCTTAGAGCGTTTCTTTTCTATGAACTATTGAAAAAAGTAAAATTTCGAAGGTAAAGTTTAAAACTACTTTCATGTCCATGAAGTTTAAGTACCATTTACTAAATGTAAAAATCTAGTAAAATTTTTTTTCTTTTTTTTTTTTGTGCTGTGATTTTTTCCCCCCACTGTACCTTAATACGTCAAATAATGAAAACAAATGAGAGCACACCTTGTTATCGGCCAATGCCTAGCCAAATTTCAACCAGTTCCTACTGGTGATTCAATGTTAAGTAAAGCAAGAGAAAATGTCTCAGTGATTGCAGTGGAATTTGAATCGTGCCATTATATAGGAATTCTGTTATCCCCACCATGGAATGAATGTGTGAGAAGCCACTGCTATGTCATAATAGAGTTTGGGTTTCTTCTTTTTGTTTGTTGGTTCTGGGCTTTTTTGTTCTTTATAATGGCAGTTTCTGTTCAGTAGGAGTATATAAATCACTTGCATGAAAACCATCCTGCTGTGGATCCAAATATATACAGGGAATCCAACATTGCTGATCAAATTCCTGATCAAGTTCTTTGTAAACCTAGTAGACTAGGCCCTGAAGTTGTTAATTTAATATTCCAAACGAAAAAATATGCTTATTAAACACTTTAATGTGCACATCTAGCACGTTTGTATAACAACAAATTGTTTTATGAGGTCTTTTTAAAAATGTGTGTTATACAAAACCCAATCCAAAAGTCCCCCAAACAACTTCAATAGCTATTGATTTGAGCAAACACAATGGTGAAATGTTCCTCCTGCTGTAGGCAGCAGACATTTTAGTTGCCCACAGGCTTCATTTATTTTATGAAGAAAAGCAATGGAATTTGTGACAAATATTTCATTTAAAGGAGATTGTTAGATTCTTATTTCTGCTTTTAAAGCAAGAAAGTCCTTGCCATTCTTAAACCTGTTTTTAATTTGTTTCTAAGTAACTTTTTAATATAGACATACATTGTAAATTATGGTTGTTTTTGGTCTTTGGGAGGAAAAGGAAATGGTTTTATTTTCTATTTAATGAACAGCCAAAGTGTTTCTATTTAATGAAACTCCCGTCACATTTTACATGCCATTTTTTTCTGAAAAAATTGTTAACCATACCATGTCCTGTCATTCATTTCCAAAACTGAGCTCTTTCCATCAAGTGTGATATACATACAGATTTTTCATCTTTTTTATTTTTATTAAATGTTAAGTACCATTGGCACTGGTCCATATATATACAGAAATTCTTCTGAATTCACTGGGAGAGTCCTAGAGGGAGTCATGGTAGGATGCAGAACTGCCAAGTAAAAGGGAGATTTGAAGTACTACTGCCTGA